>NQII01002289.1:137613-199559 GCA_002778355.1 Clitarchus hookeri
GGAGGGAGGGGGCATATTGAACATTGGTAACACTTTTAACCAAAACTATAGTGTCAAACATGTAATTCACTCTTTACTGTATGGTTCTCTGTTTCTAAGTTCAACAGATATAGCCTCATAAAATTGGATGAATCTTTTTGAAACGTCCTTTATTTAGTTAATCTTCCATTCTCTGAATGTATTTAGTTCCCCTTCCATTCTCTGTCTGTATTTAGTTCCCCTTCCATTCTCTGTCACTTTTTCGCCTCTTTTAGTAATTCGAGGGGGCGAGACTCCCCCCACTACCACCACTACACACGGCCTTGGGAAACTTCTTACACCCATTATCTCTGGCATTCTCGCAGTCCTTTCATTGGTGAGTTTATCAGAAAGTAAATTATAGAGAGTTCTGATGTGGCCAGTTTCAGCCTACATATGTTGCTCCCAGTATACAGATGCAGTATGCCTAGAAATTTACAGTTGTCCCCAATTATGACCTTAGCCCCATCACTGTAGGGAGTAGTCATGCATGGCATCAGATTCTTGATACAGAGATACTGCCCCAGGTTCATCCTTCATTATGAATCTCTGGATTAGCATACTATCCCATGCACGACTCTCAGCTCTCATGCATGACTCGCAGCTGGTTACCAGCGGTAGTGCAGTTTCTCTTGGGTCCTCCAGAAGAGTAAATGTGGAGGAACACCTTTCTCTGAGCATCGTTCAACCCTGGACATTGGCACTGGGGAAAGATTCTAGCTTTGGGAGGCCCACCCATCCTTCTACTTACCAGTAGGTCTACAATTCACCTTGCATTGACAGTGCCTCTGACTGCGGTCATATCCCACCTCATTCCACACTGATACTCGAAATTGGTACCTAGGAGTAACATCTGGTATTGCCCCATGACATATTCTCCACTACTTTATCATCCCTCTGACCATTTCCCCCTGCCACCAACACCCACAAAAATTATCTACTCCACCACTCACACATCCACTCCACTACTGTTACCCATCAGCTCTCACTGGATTCCAATCCTTCTGCCCAGAAAGCTCCAGAGCCAACCTCAGTTGGATACACACCTGTCAGGGCTACCACACATCCAATGCAAAAGCCAGCTCCTTTCTGGCCCAAGAGACGTATTATAGAGCTGCCCAAATTCTCAAATTGTCAAATGCGTGAGCATTAACATGCCATATGAAAATATTGCTATAAATGATGTCATATTTTTTGCATGACCACATAAGAATTAGAGATTATTGACAAGCAAGTACCTTTCAACTCCATTCTTCCAAGCTACCAATAAAAAATTGGACCTTGAGCATCCGGCCTTACCTTTGTGCACAGGAGTGAAAGTGAGATCATGGTCTGTGAACTGCGCAAACTGCATTAACATCATGCTGTAACGGCTGTGAAGGTTGCTGATGTCCACATGGATCATGGTGGACACAAGCCGTGGTGTTGGCAATGGCTCCCCGGTCACTGAGGTCAGGCGAGGCCTGGACACCCCTGCAACATCACACTAAGTGTAAATTTGACAAAAAAGAAAAAAGGTAGACTTCACAAGGAAACCAAATTTGAGTACCTTACGAAAATTCTTAGTATCACTCACAGTCAAATACAAGCAGTGTAACAGCTAATGCAAACATTCAAAGTAGCCATGTTAAAGGCAGTTATCAGAAAATCACACCAGCATTAAAACTGGACAGCATAATACAAGTTTCATTTTATTAGTGCATAGAAAACTGCCCCATTCAGAGGCCCCCAAATCCCTATCAGAGTAACTGTGAGACAAAGTTAGCTGGAATCTGGAAAATATGTAGAACGCCCAATGTTCTTTATCTCTGTCTCTTTCTACTCAACCCTCCTTTCCTTTTCCCATGACTGTGGCGAGGAACATAACGTATACAACCTGGTCACATGACTGGAGACTTCTGCAGCTACAGCTGTGACATGAGTATGGTATTCATACTTGTAATCAGTTATTGTGTGCCTCTAGTATCTCATTAAAAGATACAGTTATATCACATTCAAAACAGTACCGCAGTAGTTAGTTAAAATAAAGTTTTTCATAATTGTAATATGTCAGATACTCACATTAGCAATAAAAATGTACACAGTGAAAGGAAGGAGATTGTAAGAAATATGGTAAGTTTTGTAACAAAAACAATAAAAAGGTGATGTTTTTTTTTATAGTCAAGAGTGCAACGAAACAAACTGTGGCTGCAACATGAAAATAAAGAGAACATAATAGGAAAATAAAACACAGTTGCTACGAAATTAAGAAATAAAAGAGGAGAGCTTCAAATAGGAAGATTGAGCGAGCGAGTGAGTGAAGAGATTTGCGCGGCTCTTAACATCGAGGTCTTGAGAGCCGAAGGATGATTGAGTTGCATTCATTTGACTGTGAGGTGTTGAGGAGAACAGCAAGAAATGTCCACTGTAAAAAAAATAGCACCTACAATTGAGAAGTTGCAGTCTACTTTGCAGGAAAAAATACATTTTTGAAAAAAAACAAGAATTTATTTTGGTTAAAAAAAAAATGTAAAGATAGAAGACATTATGTACAGAAATGACAAAGTGGCATGACATATAAGGTATTTGAGAATACTACATCAAAATGACAGTCTTGAAGTTGAAAAGCTCCTGGTAGTTTATCTTGAAGAAACATAGATCCATCCAAACTTTTTGCTGACCATTTGAGGAGGTTCCTGGCACACCTATAAGAAAATTATCGAGCAGAATATGTTGGAATTGAGGAAGGTTTCACTAATGGAGCAATGTTGATTTTTAAGACCAAAAATATCTGGCAACTACAGTTGAAAATTTTACTAAGTTTTGGGAAAGGCAGCTTATTCCTAATCCACTGAAAACATGTATAGTTGCCCTTGACAATGCATCACGTCACTTTGTTCAAGAAAATAAACCACCCAAATCATCTTTGACAGTATAAACAGTAAGGAACTGGCTTCGATCCCTCTCTCAAGCAAATCCATAAGCAACAGCTTTAAAGAATTTATTAAAATAAACAAACAATATATTTTATTCCCTTTGCTTTACGAATTATAATTAGAATAATTCTGATCAACACTCCAGTATTAGACAAAACCTTGCCGCCCCCCTCCACCCCCACCCCATACACTATGCCAGAAAACAGGGGAGTGCAATGTACCCTTGCCCTTCTTAGTTCTGGCGCCCCTGCACACAGAATACAGTATAAACAGAATACAAAATTCACATGCAGGCAGAGATTAAATATTCACTCATTTAAACCTTCATAAGTTACAATTAATCGGGTTGAAAAATCAGAATTAAATAGATTCTTGAAACTGTTTTAATGTAATTATATAAGAATTAATAAAATGTATTTCACCATTACAAATTTTGTGGGTTTGTGTTCAGTAGATCACATACATTTGCTACGGAACACATCTTTGTTGTCTTTTCTTGTAATTTAAAAGCTGCATTAGTTCTAACCCAAGTGATTAAGTCATCTCATACAGATTCATATAAAGACCATTAAAACTAATGTGCTAATAATGGATTACCTTAATTTGACAAGAGTTCTTAAACACCATGCTAATGACTTCCCAATCTTCCCAAAGAACTAACTGTTGATGGGGGTGCTGATGGCTGTGAGTGTTGATGTCAGTGTCGGTGGTGGTGATAGTGGTATTGGTGGTGGTTTTATTGGTGACTGAGTGAGTGAAGAGACTTGGGCATCTCTTAAAATCGAGGTCTTGAGAGCCGATGGTTTTATTGGTGGTGGTATTGGCAGTAGTGGTGACGGCAGTGGTGGTGTGATGGTGACTCACCATCTTCATAGGCAGGGGGCAGCATGCGGGCAAAGGTTGTGAGAGCTCGGCCCATCCTCGGCCTACGGAGGTTGTTGCAGTTGCCACTGATGGTCCTGAAGGGGTAGGTGGGGTTGCAGGGCACCCTCTCCTCTGGCGAGTCGCACTGCGGCAGATCAGGAGCGGGGGGCACAAACGAGCTTACGTCCACTCCCTGCAGCGTGTTACTGAACAGGTCATCCAAGTTATCTCCACCAAACACCACTGCCCGTGTTGTCTTGAATGCTTGGCGACGGAACCGCGTCGGCTCCTTGCTGTAAACACATGCCTAATGTAAATAAATGCACTTATCAGAACTTCCCTCAGCAGAGCCCCACAGGCACTAATGCCACATTCAGCATTTTAATGTCAGCAATAATCTTATAGTGAGTTACTGCGATCTAACTTAGCTTAACATGCAGGAAAATGGACAGACCAATTTGCACTATCTGCCCAAAGTTCTATAGGTCTGTAATATAAGGAGTTTCATCATCAATGCCATTATCAACATCATCGTCCTTAGCTGTTTCCATCTCAGCTTGGTAAAACTTGAGAGACGAACCCTGTATACGTGGAAATAGTTGTAAACAAGTCTGCATTCAAAACTCTCAAAAATAATTCACTTGTCATGAGACAAACTATATACATGTTTCTACTCCATATGTCACATTGGGTACAAAATATATTCTTTACAGTATCTGCTTGCATCTTAGTAGCACTTCTTTTTTCCAAAATAGTTCCCTTGCACACCTGTGCTGCCCTCTCCATATTACCTCTTCCCTGTCTCCCCCTTGTCTTGCCCGGCTGCTACCCAAGTATCTAGGAGCACTCATGCAGAAACACATGACAGAATTCCGAAGTGCAGCATGCTGAACACTCACCCATGCATGTAGTACTCGCTGCAAGTAGTTCGAAAAATGCCAGATGCACGAGGTGTCGATCCAACCGCCAATGAGGGTTGTAGCTTGATGGTACCGATAGCACAAGGGGACTACAGCAGTGTGGTTCAACTGAGGGCTAAAGGTCGCAATTAACAGTGTCAGCCTAATACGTGGGTTGGGGCAACCTCGTGCAATATATAAAACCGTCCCATACGTAAAAAAATTAAGTCACATAATAATAAATAATAAAGGTTCAACATAGACGCAAGTACGCGAGCACGATGTATCGAACCTCTACTATAAAATAATAATGCCTGATAGTTCCACAGTCCGTAATAGTGATATCAGTGTTGCTATTGCGAAGAAGACTTTGGTAAAAAGCCGGAATGCCCGTCAACGGGAAAAAGAACTTATATTTACAAGGACCAACCTCAAAAAAATTCTACAATATGTCAAGTGCAGTACACTATTTACCAGCAGTGATATCTTGAAAACACATTACACGACTTGTAAAGGCTGTGTTCCTTTACTTACCCCTAAACATCATGCGTTTAAACCAGTGGTCATTCAAGAGACGATGACACTGCTACATATTAATGATTAGATATAAAAAATGAAAAGGAAAATAGTTATAAATACCTACCAACCAATGCATATTGCGTGAGCAATGAATGCTGTACATTATATTATTAGACCAAAAAAAAATTACTGCAGTGAAGCACTGATGCCAGCAGATATAAAAAAGGAAAATAATTATAGACATTTACCAACAAACACGTATTGCACAAGTGACGAGCACTGTACATCGCATCAGTCGTTGCTAGACAAGACCATGCGTCTGAAAACTGATGTGGTAGCCTTGGTTAGTACAGCAGAATAGCAAACGATTTTCCCCACGACACCCTCCAACCGAGTTACGCTACAGTACAGAGGCACACAAATTCCACTACCAACCAATGCATAATGTGCAAGCATCGAGCAACGTACATCACATTAGACTAAAATAAAATACTATGACAGAGTCGAGAAGTAAAGGGAGCGATAAGGTCGACACTGCTACATACAGATGCAAACAGATTAAAAAAAATTAAATGTAAAGGAAACTAGTTATAAGCACGTACCAACCAGCGCATATTGCACAACGTCGAGCGTTGTAAGTTGTGTTAGATGATGCTAATCAAGATCAGGCAGCCCTGACTAGTACGGCAGGATAGCAAACAATTTCCTTACGAACCGATCGGAATGAAACCGTCAAATTCAGAATACAACCAACACTCACAACCCGCATCTCTAGCGGTGAAACACACCTACCCTGTCCAACATTGTGTGATCAACTAACATCTCGTGAATCTGAAAGGTAGCCAGGTGGTCGACCGACGGTGTAAGCACCGGGTGGGTCTCAACAAGTCGAGTCAGGCTCCAGGGCGGCAGACCAGCCGAGTCACTCAAGCACTTCCCTTTATGAGAGGAATTCAGTTATATAAGGCAAGGTAAAAAAGTCATTTCGTTTTAAATACTATATATACGTACGTGTTTTTAAGGATGAAGAAAAACATGCGAACACTCTGAGAAAACCCATTTGCCTCCGCTCGCAATGAGCAAGGAGGAGTTGTGTAACAACGGTACATATGAGGACATCGACAACAGCCACCGCTGCCACTGCCAGGATGGCTTCACTGGCTTCTACAACCAGGAGGAGATCAACAAGTGCGAGAGCGCACCCTGCCAGTATTTTTAAGGATGAAGAAAAACCATGTGAACACTCTGAGAAAACCCATTTGCCCCCACTCACAATAGCAGGAACCGTGATGCTTACGACCTTAACCTTTGGCCATCTATATATTTAAGGTCAAGTCACATGACATCATCCAAGGTCAAGGTCATGGTTGCTTGTTGTCATGGTTCCTGCTGTTGTGAGCGAGGCAAATGGATTTTCTCAGTGTTCCCATAATTGTTTTATAAACAAAATGTAGAGTTTTTTCCCCTTCATCCCTGTAAAACTTCACACTCACTCTGGTGGCGGGTGCGAGAATCAAAGATTGTCACCTGCAGCGGCCAACTGGTGGCGGCGAAAATTAAAGATGGCTGCCTTTCCGCAGACGACGTTGTGCGGGCGATGGAGGAGGGCACGAGAAGTAAGAGAGGGGGAGGTGTAAAGCATGGGAGCCAAGAGAGAGAGAACGGGCGAGAGGCAGAAAGGTGACCAGAAGGATTCTGAGAAAACCCCCAAGGGGTAAAACTGATCAGAGAGGCAGGAAGGAGACCAGGAGGAGTCTGAGAACACCCCAAGGGATAAGGCGTGGGAGGAATACGAGAAAACCCCCCGAGAGATAGAAAGTGGGAGAGAACTGGAAGAATATGAGAAAAAACCCCAAACAGAATGCAAGAGTGTGAAGTGCCAAAATTGAATGCAAGAGCAGGAGGGAAATAAAAATGTAAAAAAGGCAAATCCAACATGGCCGCTGCTGGCAAGGAATTACAGAGCATGATGTTGCCACATGACATCATCCAAGATGGCCACCAGCTCGTCCCCTTGTCTCCAGCCAACAGTCCGTTTTCCCAGCTCTCTCATTTTCCTACTATTTTCAAGGATGACATTACGCAAGGGCTAGAGCTTCTTTCTCAATCTGTGAATATATTTTGTATGAAAAGCATAGCCTAGTATGTCTTCATATCCATCACTGTCTTGCAGCATTAGACGACATCCTAAACCCCCAAAACTAGTATCGTCACTGAAAACCATCCTTACATTAAAATAAGTTGAAGTAGGTGATGAGGGACAAAATTTGCTTTATCTGTACAAAATGCTTCCTGTTGAGGTGGACCACCAAATAAAAGCATTTTTTTCTTTAGCAATGCAAATAGACATTCAAATGTGTTTATTTTTCTGGAAGTAATCTGGATGGAAAATTTACTAACCCTAAAAATCTTCTTTGAGCTTCTCGTTTGTTCAGCTAACCTGCACTCTCTCTGGGTGTATCAAATTATTCTCAGTCTTACACATATCTCAAATACCTTACTGAAGTAACTCCAAAGAACCTTTCATCAGTTTTGACTGAATTACTTGCTGACTCAACCCTTCATAAGAGTTGTCTTAGAATTTCATCACGTTTATCAATAGTTGGTGCAAAAACAAAAATTTACTTGCTGACTCAACCCTTCATAAGAGTTGTCTTAGAATTTCATCACGTTTATCAATAGTTGGTGCAAAAACAAAAATTTACTTGCTGACTCAACCCTTCATAAGAGTTGTCTTAGAATTTCATCACGTTTATCAATAGTTGGTGCAAAAACAAAAATTTACTTGCTGACTCAACCCTTCATAAGAGTTGTCTTAGAATTTCATCACGTTTATCAATAGTTGGTGCAAAAACAAAAATTTCATCCACATTATATGTAGCAAAAATATTCAGTAGCATATAAAATGCCAAAATGTAACCACTTGAAAAATAACCTTCCAATATGAGTAATAAATTAGGCTAACTTTTGACTTTACTTGTCCACTGATTCAATATTATCCTAACTTTGCAAAGGTAACTTCCACAGAGATGTGTGTCAATGTTTCCCCCAGCATGGCACAAAATTGATCATTTTGGTTGTCATGATGCAGCTGTTAAAATAGCATGTATATGCTGTTGGCGAGATAGCATCTCAATGATGTGACTAAGACAAATGTACAGCACATTTCAAACTGTCCCAATAGTAAATGTAATGTATACTTCAAACTATCTCAATAACAAACCTAATGGTGGAATACTCACGTGAATATGGAGTTCATCAATTCCTCTGAGGCAAACTCGAGCAACATGGATGAGTTAGCTAGAGCCAGAGCTTCCTTGGTGGCCTTGCTAAATGATGCTGCAGAGCCTGCGGGAGACTTGGGATCCAATCCTCCTCCTGCACAAATGGGNCCTTGGTGGCCTTGCTAAATGATGCTGCAGAGCCTGCGGGAGACTTGGGATCCAATCCTCCTCCTGCACAAATGGGTTGCCTTATTTGACTCCAATTAAGTTACATTCATATACCACTGGACAGTTACAACTGATATTTTAATAGTACACACATCTCTCATGCACTAGAGAAATGCAACTTCTAATGTAAGTCCTATTGTGAACATTATCAGAAACACAATTCATTTGTCCATATATATGAGTATTACAAACATGTGAATTAACCTGGAAACAATTTTTTTCACAACACTTTTTGGAAACCTCTGCTCATGGATCTGTTTATTCACATATCTCTTTAACTTTATATTATATTTAATATTTGCTAGTATTGTGCNGTATTATATTAAATATTTGCTAGTATTGTGCGAACATACACTATATACAAAAAGATAACAAAAATCAGAGTTTTTATTTTTGATTCTGGTACGAAAAATTATTGCTGAAGATATAAACTAAACACAAATTGTCAGTTTCAATAAATATTTAAGTGCTCCATTTAGCTGAATGACAAATTTTGTGTTTGTATATTAATTTGTGTCCATTATAATACACTAAAATTAAAATAAGTACACAAAAATAAACTTTAAATGTTTGCAAAAATAATGTCTTAGCTTCTTCAGACCTATTATTATTGCATTTATTTATTCACTACGCAATCAACTAAAGTCACTTACTGTGTTTTTGTATATGCTTAAAAAAGGTAACTTTTAAGCTTAATTTAACTGTAAGACCATTGATGGTGTTATGCACATTTCATATCATACTTTAAACAGAATTTAATTGATTATATGCCAGTGTCTTACACAGTGAAATACTTGATAAAATGTTAAGGATGCTGCCTATGAAGGCTGCTGACACAGAGTTTAAAGAAGAGGTCAGTGTTAAAGAACTGCCTTATATAGCTTCAATTTTTAAGATAACCATTTCAATCAAAAAGTACTTATTCTATGTAACACTTCTTAAGGAATATTGGACCAGTAAAATCTTGCCAATTTTTATGATAAATATTTTTTTCTAAAATTTAAAATTAAAATTTACATTTTACAAAAAATAATTATGAATGAATACAAATTTTTTAATTTTTGTTAAAGTGACAGTTTTCTCTGAGAAAGTTGCATTGATTATGTTTTTGTTTGAAATGGTTATCTTCAAAATTGATGCTATAAGAAGGAATTTTTTGAACACTGATTTCCCATTTAAAATCTATGGCTGCAGGCTTGGTAGGTAATACCCTTAACAATTTTCTTAAACGTTCAATAATGCCGAGCACTAACGAAATTATTTTTCATTTTCATTTCAGTTTCATGAATCTCGCGCACACATTTTCGATTTTTGTTTTGTGAAACAAAAAGTAAAATATGCACAACCCTATATTTTCCAATTCACAAAGTCTGGGTAGTTAAAAACAGTTAAGTGCACACCATTCCTCCAAAATAATCCAAAATAATAACACTGGAGGTTCTCACAATATACTGCCCTAGCTTCACCCTGAACATCAGTTCTTGCACAATACCCATTTATACATTGTGAGCAACACTGGAAAAACTTGTAATCACTGCTAGCACTGAGCTCGTACTCACTCAAGGACCACAGCTCGAATTCCTTCTGTCGTCTGCGTTTCAATGCCTCGCCAGCCTTCTCCACAGCATCCATCACCATCTCGTTGGAGATACCAGCTGCCATCTTGTCTTCCCAGGCATGCAGCTCCAGCGACGGCTGCAAGTCGCATGAAATCCGCACATTCCTACAAGCATTTCACACCAAAGTCGTTCCCAAGATTCTCACATGAAGACACAAAATTAGGTATAGTTTTTAAAGACATTAAAATCACTGAAATGTAGGAGCAAATTTCCTTGCCTATTGCCTGCCACACTGTAACTAGCTTTGTAGTTTCCATGTAACTGGTCTTTGTTGCGATTATGTTTCTGTCACGTGTTATTTACGTAATTCCAATATGAATGCAATGACTGTGGCTACAAATGAAATAAAAACCTAACAAATGTACAGCTTTGAATGAAGGCAATTAAACTTGATGGCATTAAAACAAAAAGCTAGGTAGGGGGCTGTGAAACTGCTGCATGTTATCCAAATTCCAAGTGTACTCACCATTAAATGTACTAACACACTTACATTATAACAAAAGACTTATCAATGCCTAGACAGAAACTTGCCAGATGCCAGCCAAATAAGATCTTACACTTACATGGTGAAGGCAGGGAAGAAAAAAAGGTAGGGAGAGGAAGAAACAGCGATAGGGGATGACTGAGGAAGTAGAGAGATATAGTGAAAGAGAGGGGAAGGGAGAGATATTACTGCACCTTATTTCAATTTGTCCTCAAGTGTTGAATTCTATTGTCTCTTTTGTGTGTGTTGGTTTCCAATATTCTGCTGTATTTTATTGTACACTGAAGAGCCAAAAAAACTGGTACACCTGCCTAATATCGTGTAGGGCGCCCGCGAGCATGTACAAGTGCCGCAAGACGACGTGGCATGGACTCGACTAATGTCTGAAGGTATGCAGGAGGCAATTCACACCATGAATCCTGCAGGGCGGTCCAAAAATCCATAGGAGTGCGAGGCGGTGGAGATCTCTTCTGAACAGCATGTTGTAAGGCATCCCAGATATGCTCAATAATGTTCATGTCTGGTGATTTAGGTGGCCAATGGAAGTGTCTAAAGTCAGAAGAGTGTTCCTGGAGCCACTCGGTAGCAACTCTCAATGTGTGGGGTGTCACATTGTCCTGCCGGAATTGTCCACGTCCGTCGGAATGCACAATGAACATGAAGGGGTCCAAGTGATTGGACAGGATGCTTACATATCTGTCACCTGTCAGAGTCGTATCTAGACGTATCAGGGGTCCCATTTCACTCCAACTGCACACGCCCCATACCATGAAAGAGCCTCCACCAGCATGAACAGTCCCCTGTTGACATGTAGGGTCCATGGATTCATGAGGATGTCTCCATACCTGTACACGTCCATCCGACCGATACAATTGGAAACGAGACTCGTCAGACCAGGCAATGTGTTTCCAGTCATCAACAACAGTACACGAGTGGGTCTTCGGCTCCGAAAGCCCATATCAATGATGGTCCGTTGAATAGTTCGCACGCTGGTACTTGTTGATGCCCCAGCATTGAAATCTGCGCCAATTTGAGAAAGGGTTGCACGTCTGTCACGTTTAATGATTCTCGTCAGTCGTCGTTTGTCCCGTTCGTTCACGATCTTTTTCGGGCCACAGCAATGTCTGAGATTTGATGTTTTACTGGATTCCCAATATTCACGGTACACTCGTGAAGTGGTCGTACCCGAAAATCCAAATTTTATTGCTACTTCGGAGATGCTATGTCCCATCTCTTGCACGCCGACTATAACACCATGTTCAAACTCATTTAAGTCTTGATAACCTGCCATTGTAGCAGCAGTAACTGATCCAACAACTTTGCCAGAAGCTTGTTGTCTTATATAGGCGCTGCCAACTGCATCGCGTTACTCTGATTGGTTCCATACCTCTGTTATTTGCATACGCACGCCTATACCAGTTTTTTTGGCTCTCCAGTGTATAATGTGGCCTTGAGTGTATTTGCAGGTTTGGTAGAATGACACCCAAAGCTTTGACTGCCAGTCGACCATGTAGTTTAGTCTGGAATCACATGTGTTAGGGCATGGTTTCCCAACCTTTTTGCGTCGCGCCTCCCCTATATATAAATAAAATTTCCAGCCCCCCCTCCATGAAAAATTAAAACAATACACATCATTTTAATGGCATTTTTATCAATCATAATTATAAAATAAAACTTTGGTGTCAACCCTAAAAATAATATTACTCAGTATAATTTTTGTTCTTAAGTTCTTACATCTCACGTGGGCCTTACATATGGTGATTCGTGTACAAAGTACATGCACGTTACAGTGGTATGTACTGTGTGCATGTCTACTGGAAAGAGGCCAGAATCTCGTACACTACTATAGAAACTTTACTAACACAAGTAAGGGCCACGCGCACTCGAGACTTGCAAGAATTATATTAAAATTGCTAGTGAGATACTTAAGCTTGCATATTCTGAACCAGCTGGTCGATTCTAGGTTCAGTTTTGCTGCAGTTTCAAGTTTAAATTCGCGTTATGATAGGCTGCATAACGTGTCGTGAAATTCTATCCAAAGCGCACTCAAAGAAGTTTCACTTCAAAAATTTTAGTGTAGGTATAATACACCTCACCTTCAATGACAAATCTTCAGGTTAAAAAGATTAACTTCAGGACACTTTGCACGCTTGTTTATCTTCTGTAATTGTTATAAATCGTGCATGCGTGATGGCGTTCTATACCAGACTGATTGGGGGCAGGGCGGGGAATGTAGGACCTTAGGACATGGGGGACGCGGGCGGCACGATGGCAAGTTAAGACATGAATGGACTTGACGAGGCGCGAGGATAGTAAGGAAAGCAATCAAATAATTGTGGCGCTTTGCGCCCCCCCTACGATCTCACTATGCCCCCCCAAGGGAGGCGCGCACCCCACCGGTTTGGAAGTACGGTGTTAGGGGATGTTTCCTCTCAAGCCCAAGCCTCCACATTTTAGTTCTTAATCATTTAGTTTGCAGTAGTCCTATAGTCAATCAAACCCTTTGCTAGCTTAACCTGTTCAGTTCCGAATTAATTTACAAGCTTAAGTGTTGCAATTGCTGAATATTTTGATGGGCACTGTACCTATGTTAAGTGTGTTCTTACAACCAGTGAACAATGTACTGCATGTTTGTTGATGTCAACAATAACCATTTACAAATGAGACACACAGAAACTTCAACAAATCAAATTCTTTCTGTGTGTAAAGCCCAGAACACAGGTGTCCTGTACAAGTCAATTGTGCATGTACTTAATGAACACGTATTGAAATATTTTTATTTGGTTTTTATAATGTATTTCATTACTTGGGAATATGTACTGATAGGGGCATAAACGATTAACCAGTTAAACCTGGTTTTGTTGGATTGTATATTTCAATTTGTGATCCATTAGGGCATAAATTTCTACTACAATTCCAAGTATGCTTCGATGTCAAAAACCTCAGTCACTGCACACACTTTTTGCTCAGAAACTTATGTCATGTGTATGGGCCCCACAATTTCTTGCATTCCAGATAGGATGCACATTAGTGTTCATGTTCATGTTCACCTTTTTAATGTTCACTTTCTTGTACACAAAAGATGGCCATGTGTACTGGGCTTAACACTAAGTAACATGTTTTGAGTGTATGGAGTGGCACCAAAAAGCTCCACTCTGAGTCAGGAATGCCACAGCCAAAATTCTCCTAATGTTACAGCATACATGGTCATAAAACACTATGTAAAGGTCAAAACAATGGGAACGTCACATGGTGTTCAACCATGACCCACAACAAAAACCTTCTGCTGCTCCAAGGCCTACACTGGGTACGTGGTACCTAAACTTCCAAAATGTCCACTGTCTCCAACCTTTGTATTCCTTTCTGGCACTGCTTATCCCCAAGGTTATTTCCTGTCTCCCAACAAACTTCACTCAAGATGTATTTTCAGAGCACCATGCAGCTATTCATACACTAAGGATGCTAGTGTTGCCATTTCATCAACATTTACTTATATATGACATTCGGCACACAGAAATATAATATGGGTGGTCGCTGGTTCTATCAGGCATTGAGGATGACTTAAATTTAAGTTTTACGTAAGTGATGTTTATTTTTATAACAAAATGCTACAATTACCACTAAAATAACAGAAATTATAATATCAAAAGAGAATTTTGTGTAATAGTCAAAAATTTACTCTCAAGTTTTGATCCATTGATCAAATATTTTAATACACAATCAAAAAGATTAACTAATAAGCACTCTCCATGCCAGCCTCTGCCAAATATTAAGAAGCCTAAATAATAAGCAATTTGTAGATTATATTTGAAATGAAAAACTGCAGATTGAAGAGCAACTTATGGTTGTATGCAGAGCAATTATTTTGTTTTACCAGTACAACAAAATACAGACCCAGAAAAATTAAAGTGCAATTGAAAAAAAACTATAAAGATATTTTACAAAGAACGTGCAGTGCATGAGGAGGACTCACAGGAATGGGTCCTCCTGCACAAAGGCCCTGGACTGCACGTTGGTGAGGCCTGGAGAGTTGAGGCAGAGCAGGCCAGCCAGGGTCACATTCCTGATCTCCTGCAGTTGGGCTGCGCACAAAACAGTCCATATAGCTCCACACTTACTCACTGTACAGCTACATATACACCAGTCTGCAATTTTCTCTGTGTTAGTAAAACTCTTGTTTAAAGTACTTGGTTTCTCCACATAATTTATACATATATTTAAGGCCTCCTGGCACATATCCAAGAATTTTGGTTGGGGGGGGGGGTTTAGTATGGGCAACACCAGGGAGGGGGAAGGTGAGCTAAGTTACCTTGTTCCTCCAGAAGGTAGAATAAACAGTGAAACTATGCAAATTATAAATAAAATAAATATGCCAGATAAATTATACTCTACATTACACAACTGAAAGAGCTGTTCGCTCTAAACAAAACAACAACCTCCAATATATTTTGAAAGCTACCATTCATTTCATGCTAAGAATCTGTAGCATACAGTCTTGCCACCAGAGCTAAACACATTTGCTCCACTCAAACTGACCTAAACAAGCTGTGTGACCAAATAACTAAAGCCTCCCTTAATAGAGGCTACTCCAGATTTCTTGTTCACAAACAGATTCAGCATGTTGTAACATTGCAGTTTTTTAGGGGTTATGTTTACCGTTATGATTACAGAGTACTTGCTTATGTTGTGAATTAATTTAATATAATTTCCAAATTCAGTTTTATTATAGGAGTTAAACAAAATACAGTATAATATTTGGTTATTTTGTAGAGTTTATAGACATAGAGATCATGTGTGAGTATATTTCATTTGTTTCTAGACAATATTCAGTATAATAATTTTGTTTGATATTTTTTAATTATTCCCTAGATGGTAGGAAGTATTCAATGTTTATTAAACAAATGCTTGAAATAAAATATACTAGTTGGCTCTCGTCTCGCCATTGCTGATTGTCAGAGAGATGTGGCGTGGTCAGACGACAGCCAATTAGAGGACAGATGACAACATAAGTAAGGCAGAAGTAAAATTTAACGTAATTTTTTCTAGCAGATACTTTAGCACCACCGCTGAGAAAGTACGCGCATGTGTGTGTATTAGGAAGTAAATAATTTAAATAATAATTAAGAATATGTTTACGTAAAAAATAATATTGCTGCAAGATATTTTAATTTGAATAATTGAAAATTAATGATTTATTTACTTTTGCGATGAGAAAATATATGTTGTGAAATTCGTCTGAGATGAACGATTAATATTGATTATTTTAATTATGTTGGAGAATAAATGTATTATATTCATTTAATTTTTTGGAAAAGAATGAGGTAGTAAAAAATTTGGAAAAGCTGAAATAATTTCTACATATTTTATTGAACTAAAATGTTACAACTGGCGACCCATGTGTGTGGCTGAAGAGAACTTCTAGATATATGATCTTCAGAAGCTGCAGATTTCGGTAAAGGGAAGGACCACGCCCGAGAAAGAATTTTTTGCTACACATTGAGACGTTGGGAGAGAAGAAATGCAGTGCCAAGGTATTCTGAGAATCTGAAGTACGTCTGCAGATGGGGTGCGCAAGTTTCCACACCAAGGGACATCGTGGCAGCATTTTTGAGTGAGATACAAGTACAGAAGAGAGAAGAAATTTTTTTGTTGCGTGTTTTGCAGGTTTGGAGGAGAAATTTTGTAAGTGCCAATTGAGAAAAAAATTATCATTATTATTATTTTTAATGAGTGACTTGGAAAAATTAGACTTTATAGGATTTGAAAACACTAAAATTCAGGAAACTAAAGTAGGGCGTCAAAACACATAATATGGACAAAAAGGTAGATTTATTATTTGAAAAATCAGAAACCATGCAAAAAGAAACGGGGAAAAATTGAGTCAATACAGAAGGGTAGCAAAATCATTAAAAAATAAATGGAAAAAATTGAGGCAATACAGAAGGTTAATGAACTCATGGAAAAAGAATGACAAGTGACATAGATATAAACAAGACTTTGCCACATCTGTACGTATCATCACGTTACCCCAGGCAGGGTTTGAACCCCGAAACTACTTGTTACGATAGCCTACAAGTATGCCCCTAGTTGCAGGGGCACCCACGGACACGTCAGCCAAAATCATTCGCCCTTATGTCAGGCGTCACACCAACCCCCTCACATGTGATTGAGGCTAACCAGCAGCAGAGTTAAGCGCCTAAGCTTGTCCAACAAAGGCAACCCACAATTACAGAGCCACTTAGCTCCATAGCGGACTGAGGGATCGCGCTAGAGAGCGAAGCTCCACCCAGGAGGAGCTAGCCACCTGCACCCCAGCACCTCAGACGAGCCCGCGGGCTGGTAGAATATATGCCCGTGTGCCCCGGCAAAATGCCAGTTGTTTTCCAGTTCTCGAATTAATCTCCAGCAGCCCGCTCCACCACCTTGTGTGCTGGGGTTCTGCTGATACCAACATCTTTGCGACCTACCAGAAGCTCCTCTCCAAGACCTGCACCAGCAATCCCTGAAGAAGTCTTCGACCCTCTTTACCAGTCTTCTGGTAGTAGCCCCCGAAGTCCCTTCTGGACAACAGTATTGAGCTAGTTAGGACCAGATGTTATTATAGTTACCTAGCTGCATCTGCTCTTGTTCAGGTTAGACCCAAGTCCCCTTCACCTGGTTTACGCAGTTTACTTCTGTTCAGTTCCTCGTTAGTTAGGAGGTAGTACGGGCCACTGTGTCTATTCCTCATGGAATAAACACGTTTTTCTCTCAAACCTCAGAGTACTAATTCTAGGGTAACTATAATTTTATCCCCTGTAGACGTCAGTCCACCAGGGTAAAGTGAAGACCGTGTCTTTGACAAACCAATTACCGAACCTAGAGTAGGACTGTGAGCTCCCTTAACCAGGTGCACGTACATCGTAAACACACCCAGTTGACGGCCACACGTACTGTGCACCTAGTGCCCAGTAAGCTAGAGCCACAAACACTAGCAGCTCAATCCACAAGGCAGCTAGTCAACCAGCCCATCCTTCACTCCATCTACCATGCTGAACTGTTGCCGGAGGGAGTGCTAGACTGGTTCTGGAGGTCTGCCCCCCTTCGGACCCACACCCAACGTCGTCGTCGGATGCTCAGAATAAACCCACCGCACTGAACTGTCGCTGGTTGGAGTAAACTGGTACAGCTATGGGTTAGCTCTGTCTCAGCTTTGGTTATACACCTAGCTAGGGACCATCGTCTGCTGCTTCCCCCTGACGAGGAAGACTGTTGTACCTACCCATTAATGCCTTACACCCATTGGAGTGGTACGAAGTGGCAAGTTAGGAAGGCAGCTGCTGCCTCCGAAGGCAACGAGAGCTGTAACCCAGCCCCAACTGCACTTTGCAGCATAACCCCCTGCCAATGAGCTCAAACTACCCGCATGCTGAAGAGGCCTCACCTCCCAGTTCCCTCCCACTCCTTATTTCAGCCCCCAATCAAGACCACCGGACAACCGCACCCGACCATCACTAACTTCCGTCAGGAACGACACGTTCCACTGGGGATCGCGAATCCCTGGCTCCAGTGCCGCAGGACCAGCAGCCCTCCTCGGGCTCACCTCAGCTCTGCAGCCGCAGCACCACCGCCACCCCAGGTCGGGGCACTAACTCTGGACAACTCCAGCAGCAGCCGCAGCCAGATCAGCAGTCACTCCGGGCCACCTCCAGTACAGGTAAATCCCTGGCCGTATGCCACCCAGTACGCAGGACAGCTAAACCCACGTCTGACTTTGTGCCATGCCGTCAAGCCATATGCCCTATCTTGTATACCAGCCGGGGCCCTGTCTGCAGTTAGTAAGGTCAGCCAGTTAAATCACCCGTGTCTCTGACCGACACCCCAAAACATTGCTCGACCATGATGTCGTCAGCCACCCGACGTCATGCGTCAAGAAATGGAAATAATTGAGGCAATACAGAAGGGTAACGAAGCCATGCAAAAAGAAATGCAATTCAATTTTAATAATTTGGAAAATTTTTTGGAAAGTTGTTAAACAAAATCATAGGGAACGGGAAAAAATTGCTGTTTTAATACAACAATGTTATGCTAATTTTCTACTATATCTCAACTTGTTGAAGAATTGTTTGTATGGTACAGTTAACTTTGCTATTGTTTAATTCAACTTTTTTTGGATGAAAAAGCAGTAGACACACTAAAACTACATCTAAACAAACGGTGATTAACTATTTTCTTTGTTAAGCAACTGAACTACTAATTATCATGCCATACATTAATTTAGAAAAATGTTGCTTATGGCTGCCTGATAGTAAGTTTGACTGGGCTAAATTCATGATAAATTTGATGGAGTCAAGTAGCTAGGCACCATAACTACTGGACATATGTAAGTAAAACTGTAGCTTTTCTCATGTACTGAGCAGAATTGTATGTTACACGAGCATAAACTAGAACCTCACTGATACAACCCTTCATGGTTTCTGATAATTGGGTCAATACTGAGGGGTGGTTCCATTAGATATTTTGGGAAATTTTGAACTGATTCGACCCACCTCAACCCCCATACATCAAAATTTACAATTTTTTGTACAAAGTCCATGCTCAATCATGTCTAGTGCAAAAATTACAAGTTATTTAGCTATGCAAAAATTTATTTTAATTGGCAGACATCTTCAAAAATAATGAAATCCTAAAAGGGCATATTGGATTTCCCCTTGTTGCCAAAAATGTTTACAATCATAAAGCAGCGCATGTTTTACTGAGCGAGAAGTCCATTTCCAGTACCTTCTTGCGGGAAAATAAAAAGATTTGTTATTAAAATATTAATTTAATTCAATAGGCAAACATTATCCAAATAAAATGATATCCTAAAAGTGTATACCTGACCTCCTCTTGTCATCAAAAATATTTACAAACATTGAGCTGCATGTAAGTTTCACCACGAGCGAAGTCCATTTTCAGTAACATCTCAGTGTAAAATTATAATATTTGTTTCAAAAATGTTAGTTTATTTTAATAGACACAATTTTTCTGAATAAACCTATATCCTAAAAGGCATTTCTGACACCACTATGTCGCCAAATAATGCATAAGCACTATGCCTGAGCGCAGCATTACTCATGGCAAGCGCAAGTGAAATTTTTACGGGAAAACCAGAGGATATGGATTTCAATTATTTATTACTGAAAGTTGTAAATAAACAAATATTAATGACAGTATTTTTTTAACTGCTGTCTCAAAAATCACACTTGTTAAAATGNTGAAAGTTGTAAATAAACAAATATTAATGACAGTATTTTTTTAACTGCTGTCTCAAAAATCACACTTGTTAAAATTAAATTTTAATAACTTCAAAAGGCAGTTGTCTATCACAAAAGACATGTACTGCTATGTAGCAAAGGTAAATCTGACTTGGAGGGACTGCTCTGTGTTCAGTTGTTTACGGCACAACCGGTTGGCCTCGTTTCCACCCCTTACAGGCGAGAAGGGGGATGGTTGCCTAGCAACCAGGATGGCATCCTCATAACCTCCCTCTCGTGGCTGACCAGGTGGGGGTGAAAGGATCCTGTGGTGGAGTTGTCGTCGTGTCTAGGCTGAAAGCTGTCCCCTCCCCTCTCTCAATTCACGCATGATGCATTATGAAAATGGCTGCTGTAAGCTATTTCGACCACTATCAAACAAGAAATGCTGAAAGATGTGTGGGTCGTTAACAATCATTCGCAAAATCAAACCAAAAATGTTGCCAAATCAGAGTCCAAAAAAAAAAAACTAAATGTGATAAGTTGCCAACAAACAGTCATCGGAACAAAGAGAAATCTAAAAACTGTGCACAAAACCAAGTCGTAGTAACAGCAAAGACAGAAAGTAGTTATCCACAAGCAAGCAAGATCACAATAGCGTGTGACATCCAACAGTTGTGTCACACTTGCAAACACTTTCACTGCCAAGAGGAATGACTTGGGCAGTCTCCATGGATGTTGGTTAGTGCTGACAGCCCACGGGTTGGGAGGGGGGAGGGGAGATCTATCACTTTTTATGTATGGGCTGCTTGCAATACAGCACTCGTCCAGAGAAAAGGCAATGTGCAGCAACCAAAAACCAGTGCAACAAACTTATCTTTCAACCAATTCCCTCAAATTTTAAACTTTTTTTACCCAATTTTTTACAGTTTCTCAAAAAATAACAGTTAGGTTTTAGTGTATAAAGTGTAACATTTCAGTTAAAATCAATATGCAGTTGTAACCTTTCAGTGAAATGAGAAATCCGTAATGCTGTTCACCATTTTTTATGTCCTCGTACGTCTTCTCAAAACAAATCATATTAATATCACTAGTTTTCAATTATCCATGATTAAATTCAAAACATATTGCCACAATTATATTATTTAAAAATTTTACTTATTACAATTAAAAAATTATAACATCTATTCATCATGCACATGTCCATTTTTTACGGTGGTGGTATTAGTTTTGTTAAAAGAACATTCGACTGAGAACTTCATCATAATTTCTGTTGTTACCTGCTCTCTGATTGGCTGTCGTCTGACCATGCCACGTTTCTCCTCCAACCAGCAATGGCAAGAAGAGAGCCATCCAGGATACTTTTCTTTCATTCACGTAATTTACAATATGCATGCAAAGCTTACTACTCTTTAGGGAATAAATGAACAATACCCTCTAAAAACAAATGAAATATAATCAACAAATGAGTAATATAACCAAAAATTACAAAGCACTTCGTTTAAATCAGATAATAAAATTTAATTTGGAAATTATATGAAATTAATTTAAATTGTCAATGCAACCAAATAATCTGCAACCATATATAAATATAATACCTGCAAAACAAAAGGTAAATATAACATCTGGAAAACCGCAGGCAACGTTACAAAAGGTTAATGATGAGAAATGCTGATTACAGTAGACTTGGAACCACCTTGATCCCAGTATGGTACTAAAATTATTATTTATTCACTGCATAAATTTAGAACCAATACTAGTTCAGTTCAACTGCCACTGAGATTCCTTGTTTAAGTTTTGTCACTTGTACTGTGTCAGACGGGAGAGTGGGTACAAGGGACGGGAGACTGACCTGGAGTGAAGGACGAAGGTGGGATGTCGTTCTCAAGCCAGAACCTGTCGCCACTGCGAGCTACACTGAACTGCCGCCCCAGCAAGCAGGAGAGGGTTGGCCCCATCACAGCACCATGCACTGGGCCCTCCAGGGAGGCTCCCACCACCAGGTCCACCTCCTCAGGGTGGCTGCAACCAACCACAACTTACTGACTCTCTGTCCCACTGTAGTTACAATGATCTGCTGGGAAGGTACATTACAGAAAATTTAATGTTTTAGCACCTCAGAAGATTATTTTATTACCTCATATCAGTAAATAAAACACTGAATTTGTTTGTCTGTTGCATGTATTTAAGTTGCTCATACTCTTCAGAGCTGAAAAAATAAACTGCAGCCCATGCTTTTCTCACTTGCCGACTACAAAATCATTTTTATTTATTATTATTAACAAGTTATAAGATATTTGAAAAAGTATAAAATAAGCATATCAAAAAAATTATGTAATACTGCATACTCAAGGTCACCAAATACCTCTCTCAATTGCCTGGGTGAGGGGATGAACTAGAAGGGTACACTGTGTGATCAAAAATATCTGGACACCCCTGAAATGTGTGTTTAACATAGTGGGTGAGACAGTACTGCCATCTACCGCATGGAACATATGGTCAGCGATCGCAGTAGTCAGCAGACAGCGCAAGACAGCAGAATGAGATGGTCTGAGTAACTCACTGACATTCAACGTGGTCAGGTGCTACTTGTGTTAAGAAGTCTGTGAACAAGATTTCCACCCTCCTGAATATCCCATTGTCCACTGTTTTTGACTTTATAGTGAAGTGGAAATGTGAAGGGATGTGTACAACCCAAAAGCGTGCAGGCTGACCTTCCATGTTGACTGCCAGAGACCACCAAGTATGGAAGAAGGTCATACAGCGTAATCATCAATCATCCATCATCACCATCACACAGGAATTCCAACATGCATCAGGATCTACTCCAAGCACCGTGACTGTTTGGTGCGAGGTGTGGAATCTTGGTTTCTATGGCCAAGCAGCTGCCCATAAGCCACACATTGCACAGGCAAATTCCAAACACCGCCTTTCATTGTGTAAGGTGCATCAAAACTGGACAATAGAACAGTGAATTTCATTGTGTGGAGTGTTGAATCATGGTATACAATGCGGCAATCCAATGGTGGTGTGGATGTGGCAAATGCCTGGTGAAGGACATCTACCAGCCTGTATAGTGCCAACTGTGAAATTCGGGGGTGGTAGGGTTTAAATGTGGTCATATTTCTCTTGGAGGGGGCTTCGCCTTGTCGTTTTACATGGCACTGTCAAGACACAAGTGTACATTGATATTTCAACTGCTTTCGTGTTGCCTACTGTCAAAGACCAGTTCGGGGATGACCATTATGTCTTTCACCATGACTAAGCGCCCATCCATACTGCAGGGCATGTGAGGGAGTGGTTGATGATCCAATAGATCATCTCTGGGATGTTCTGGAACTCTGACCTTGTACTAGATCACACTGACCCACATCAATACCTCTTCTCATTTTGGCGCTTCACGAGGAATTGGCTACCATTCCCCAAGAAATCTTCCACCACCTGACAAAGTATGCCTGCGAGAGCGCAAGTTGTCATCAATGCTAAGGATGGGTCAACACAGTATTGACTGCCAGTGTTCCCCATGGAGGGCGGCCCAAACTTGTACTTCATTTTCAGCTGGGTGTCCGAATACTTTTGATTACGTAGTCTATATCCGTGAACATTATAAGAAGGTCTTGTCCTTGGACATGGATAATCCCTTTACTGAAACAAATGTTCATGCAGAACTCACCAGACAGGTATGTTATCATTGGTATTGTTATTTCTTTTGCCTCATTAATGTGCAGGATTGGCAAGGAAATAATTACTCAGTGGTCCTGTACAATCATGTTTATTCACTAGCCGTCAACGTGGGAAGGGTTTATTCACAAGATTGACTCAATGGCAGTACTTGGTCTGTGTTTTTGCCATCTCCTGCTCCTGGTTATGTACTTCCATCGACACACACATAACCCTTGAGAGGCAGTTTACACTTGCCACCCCAGACTGCCTTGCACACATCTTCAGTCCACAAGTACTCAAAAGAAAGCCTTCGTAAAGACAAATCCAGTACCGCCAACCCACACAGACATCATGACAAATGTCAAACAACCCCATATCATGCACAAAGTCCTCTAACCTAGCCTAAGCATTCAGCAGGCATGAGAGACGTGTCACCCATATACAGTGTCGCACAGTGTCCTTATGCAATTTTATGCTTCAGGTCTAGTGTCCTGCTAGCAATTTATAAGTCATTGTCTTGGTCTTGATTTTGCTAGACTTACATTCTCATCCAACACATTCTGCTGCCTGGTGTTTGCTGTGTGTTTCTCTTCAGACTTTTTATTGGCCAGTCACCAGAGCAGGGCTGTGACAGCTGCACTGATGGTGTTAATTTCTTACTCCATTTCCGAGTATTCCAGCAAGACTAGACATCAAAAAAAGATGCCCCTGATTTTCAGGTTCCTTTGTTGTCGCCTGATGCCACATTTATGTGTCAGATAACACTTTTCTTTGGTAATACAGTACTCAATTTTCACATCCATATAGAGGGTGTCTGAGGCGTGTTTCTCCTATTTCATGATTTAAATTATGGTAGTTGGTTTTGGATATTGCTGTCTTTCATTTATTAATTTTTAAGACCAGTTTCTTGTTTTTACTATGGCATTTTTTTCCCCAGAGTTGCCTTCGTACCAGCTTGTTTATTTACACGTGAAGTATTGTAGTTTACCAAGGACTTTATCTATGAATGGATCCATTTTCTGTTTAATACTGCCTGGTGGATTTTTTTAGTACAGTGCCATTGTGTCCTCTGACTAGGACACTTCCATTGATGTGAGTGGAGTCTGTTCCATGCTCACATTATTTGTCACCCTCATAGCACTGGCTTGCTGACAACACACTCACTTCTCATTTGACTTCATAGCTAATTTTTCTTTTTCTTCCCAATGGTCCCAACATCTGGTTCCATCGTGAAGGCACCGCTAGTTATTTCAAAGTTTTACAGAACTCCTGAAAGTAGTCTTGTCTCTACCTTTTCTTCAAAATTAATGTATTCTGAAAGTTCTCATGCATGAAATCACTATCCAATACAAATTGTTTAAAACTGGTTTTTAGGTAGTAATTTGCATATCAACTAGTGCTGTGATCGAGTCCCTCACCATGGTCAGATACATAGAGCCTATTGTAGCTGGTGGGAAATTAGACCCTCACCTATCGAAGATTGTATCAGCTAGCAGTTTTATGTCATGCTGATAACAGGTCTATGTCTATGTGATCTGAATTTCTGCCTCTTGTAGGTTTTGAATTTGATATTTCCTCATGACAGCAGCACAGATGCTCTCTATACTCGCAGTCTTTAACTGCTAGTCCAGAGCCTTGACCAAGCAGCGTGGTTGCCTCTGTTCAGAACTGCGGTGCTAGGTATGCCGTTGACCATCTGGATACAAGTATCATTCAGAAACAAAAACTGGTGGGAAGGAAAGATTCTGATGACATATCAGGCGAGGCACCTCAGGAGATTTCAGTAGTATGGGAATGGCTTAGCACGAATGCTGGCCAGAACCGGATAACACACTCATGCCCTGTTCTCTAGGATCCCAATCCTTTTGGCACTCTCACACAAAGGCCACTCCTATGCATTACAGTTTCATTAACCCCACACTTACTGACCATGACTCAAATTTCCTGTAGAGCCATGAAATGTGACATGCACATGCAGAGGGCGACAAGTCCTTGGTCAAACCAATGTTGCCACAGCTTCAGAAACTCCAGGTCACATAAGTTTGCAGCACTGGCAACTGAAATAATTCAGAGACCATACATCCACTTGTCCAAGAGACTTTATTACTGCAAGTATGCCGGTCATAACCTTGTTCAGCCTGAACCAGTGGCTGCTGAGCACCAATGGGCACAGGATGAATTGGGCAGTGATGGCGGNGACTTTATTACTGCAAGTATGCTGGTCATAACCTTGTTCAGCCTGAACCAGTGGCTGCTGAGCACCAATGGGCACAGGATGAATTGGGCAGTGATGGCGGAACAGTATTTTCCTAGGGGGAGCATAAATTACACGTGCTGAGTCATAGTTAATCACAGGAAAGTTTTCAATCTTCGTAACGGAGAAAATGATCCCTCCGCAGCGGAACTTCTTACAGGACAGGTCAAGTAGATCCTGAGAATTTTTACGATGTCGGATAATGCAGCTTCAGCCATGTCCATTTCCTGGGAGAGAATTTGTGTTAAGGTAGACACAGACCTGATTTCAATCCCTGGAAAGTGCTTTTCTGTAGCAACATGTACAAAATCCTTATATATATATATATATATATATATATGGTGTTGTTCTTTCAGCCAATCATAGTCAATTTCAGAGTATGAAGAAAGCTATAATTGTACGACTGTCCTGGCTCAGAGTCAGTTCTTCATTAGCCCCCCACAACAGCATATCTTCCATTGCTTTGAGGATGTCTGAAGAAGGGTTCTCTAGGAATCTGTTCCGTAGAGCTGATGTGACTGCATCTAAAGCCTCGTAGTACTGTTGCCTGTAAAAATCTTCAATGCTTTCAAAACAGTGCGTGGAAGAAGCTGTTTCATCATACCTTTGAGGCCAATGGCACATTCGTAGGAGAACTGATAGCTCAGTCAAATGTTCTGATGTTTCAAGGCAGTTGGACCAGAGTGTCTGAAAATGTCTGTTGTTACTTTTGCGGTCATAACAGTTAAGTAGACTATTTACGGCNGGCAGTTGGACCAGAGTGTCTGAAAATGTCTGTTGTTACTTTTGCGGTCATAACAGTTAAGTAGACTATTTACGGCGAGGCATTTTGTTTCGTATGTAGCTTGCTTTGACTGTAAAATGTAGCGTGACTCTTCTACTGGGCCAAAAATCATGATGCCTAGTTTTAGTCCATAAAGGAACGAGAAGCAGCTCATTGAAGCTTGAAAGCCATTAGACTGTCTACCACAGTCGGAATTTTCTTGTTCCAAAATGCTAAGTTTTTCCAACCGAGTACTGTAATTTGAAAGGACACGTTTCATTGATTATGTGCAAACTGTCATTCTTGTTGGATAGAGTTGGTCACAATAAAGCAGGACTGCTAGTAGCAATNTTTCATTGATTATGTGCAAACTGTCATTCTTGTTGGATAGAGTTGGTCACAATAAAGCAGGACTGCTAGTAGCAATATTTTGCAAGTAATCATTTTTTTGAAGTTTGATGTTCTTAAACAGTGCAAGTAGTTTTGGTGATCGGCGAAGCATAGTGATAATCAGTTCAGTATTGTCCAAGGCTTCCTTTACTTTGCTAACATCCTGCAGCATGAGCTAGAGGTTATGGGGAGCACAATGAACGTAGATAGCTCTTGGGTTTTTTTTTTATGATGCGTGTTGCAACTCCTGAATACTTGCTACTCATGTTTGCCGCCGCATCATAACCTTGGCCACGACATAATTTGATATCCAGTTTTAAGCAAATCAAAATATTCATAATAGCCTTTTCAATGGATTCAGCATCAGTGGAATTCATTGAATACAAACCCACTGATTCTTCATGTATCTGGAATTGACAATCAACCCATCATATACATACAACAAGCTGTTCTATGCGACTTTCATCGCGTGTCTAGTCAGCAATAAGAGAAAAGACATTCACAGTTTTCACATCACCACATATTTGTCGAAGAAAAGTGTTTCCTGCTAGGTCAATGATTTAATTTACTATGTCGTGGGACATATATTTTCCATTGGCTACGCATTTTCTTACATCTTTGTCTTCATATGCTGTAATTTGACTCACTAGCAATTGATGTGTCGGACAATGCCTCTGGTTGGCGGGTTTTCTCAAGGATCTCCTGTTTCCCCCACCCTTTAATTCTGGCACTGCTCCATACTCATCTCAATCACCNTGGCGGGTTTTCTCAAGGATCTCC
The DNA here is from genome assembly GCA_002778355.1 of Clitarchus hookeri. Taxonomy (NCBI): domain Eukaryota; kingdom Metazoa; phylum Arthropoda; class Insecta; order Phasmatodea; family Phasmatidae; genus Clitarchus; species Clitarchus hookeri. Next base: position 165,449 of record NQII01002289.1, read on the forward strand.
TGTTTCCCCCACCCTTTAATTCTGGCACTGCTCCATACTCATCTCAATCACTCTCATTGGCTCTCAAGACCTCGTTGTTAAGAGCCACCCACATCTCTTCACTCACTCACTCACTCACTAGCAATTGATGTAAATTACTTTATAATTCAATGTGTCCCCTAAAGGCAATAAATACCTTGGTGTGCTAAAAGTAAAATGTCTCTAATCATTTTCAAAAGTCCACATCGCCTATTCTTCTGTTTGGTGATGTGATTTGAGGAGTGCAGCTACATTTGGGCGTTTTCTAGAGTTCAACTTGTAAAAAACTTCTGAATGGTAAGTCAACTTCTTGTGTGCTCTAAATTCCATTGTTACTTTGGCCGAGGTGTGAAATCCAATGTCAGGATTAGAAAACACATCATGACCACCTTTACAAGATATTGTTGTTAAACAACGCCTCACTGCTTTCGCGCACAGTGAACAAAATGCTGTATCCTTTTCTTCATGATACTAGAGCCATGTGAAGTCTGAGAGCCACTGTCTGCGAAAAAATCTCACTTTTTTTTCCAGCTGTGGTAATCCATCTGTGGCTATAGAAGACTCTCACTCCTGCTTCATTATTGACCTGACTTTTGATGGGTTTATGGGTAGTATAAGCTTCTCCCTTGTCTATGATATGGTTGCTAGTGTGATGACAGCTGGTAGATGCTTCGTCCACCTGTTTCGAAGATGAAGGTCCTTAATCTTCCTTGATGGTCACTGATAAAGTGGTCTTCAGAGATTTTGGGTGGCCAAAAAATTCTGACAAAGACAGCTGCCACTTTGCTATTTTTATCTGGAAGAACCAGATGAAAATCATGATAAAATATATATTGGTACATTTACAAGATATTAGCTTACACATGGGCAATCAGCATCAAAATAGAATGCACACAGCCGCAATAATGTTTGGTGTCGAGGGGGATAAAGGAGGAATACTCAAGAAACACTAAATGATTACTGTGACGAAATCCCTCATGCACAATCAAATTAAACAGTTTTCCGGCTCTGTACAAAATTACGTAATTATCACTGTTTATAATGAAAATAAATAAATGTTTTAATAGAAAAATGCTTAAATCTCCAAATAATAGGTGGTAATAGAAAATTATCTGACATCAGCACTTTTAAGTAGGCCAATCTTCTCTTTAAAAGTATGTATTTATGTAGGACCTACCCTATTGTTAAAATACCCAGCACCCCATGGAAACATTACTGAAAGTAATAATATCTCCAATATCTGCTTTATAAACGAGAAGTTAAATAAGTATAACAAAGAAAATTGAAAATCATTGTGTTTACAGAGAATAATATTAAAAACCTAAACAAGAAATACATTTTGACAATGACAATAAAGTAAGGTTTCTTGGATTCTTAATTCAGTCCACCACTACATGTTATTCTCATTCTTTATAAATTGACTTGTGTGAAAGGCGAAATGCAGTGCCTAGTTACTGTAGCTTATTTTAGGAGATTGCATTAAACGTCCCAATATTTCACTAAAGTCCCATTCATACATGATGACATGCAAATATGTTTACTTAAATACTTTTATAACAAGAAAGTATTACAGTGACTTATAAAATTCTATATTTTAAGGATGTTATAATAACATCAATACATATGTACAAATTATTTGTTTTAATTATTAGCGTTACACTAAATAATTCGTAGGATACGTAATCTTTATTTTCTCACAGTACAATTAATTTCAAATAAGTGNTGGCGGGTTTTCTCAAGGATCTCCTGTTTCCCCCACCCTTTAATTCTGGCACTGCTCCATACTCATCTCAATCACCCTCATCGGCTCTCAAGACCTCGTTGTTAAGAGCCACCCACATCTCTTCACTCACTCACTCACTAGCAATTGATGTAAATTACTTTATAATTCCATGTGTCCCCTAAAGGCAATACCTTGGTGTGCCAAAAGTAAAATGTCTCTAATTATTTTCAAAAGTCCACATCGCCTATTCTGTTTGGTGATGTGATTTGAGGAGTGCAGCTACATTTGGGTGTTTTCAAGAGTTCAACTTGTAAAAAACTTCTGAATGGTAAGTCAACTTCTTGTGTGCTCTAAATTCCATTGTTACTTTGGCCAAGGTGTGAAATCCAATGTCACGATTAGAAAACACATCATGGCCACCTTTACAAGATATTGTTGTTAAACAACGCCTCACTGCTTTCACGCACAGTGAACAAAATGCTGTATCCTTTTCTTCATGATACTAGAGCCATGTGAAGTCTGAGAGCCACTGTCTGCGAAAAAATCTCACGGTAATTTTCTACTTGAGGGGCTTTCCTGAAAATAAGAAAAAAAACTCCAGAAAGTGGTATATTTCGACTCTACTAATAACGTAGAACACGAATATATTGGGGGCATGGCTTTAAAATAAGTACAACATATTTTTAAAAATTGAACAAGTTTGTGAGGTGACTGTTTCTGNAGAGTCGAAATATACCACTTTCTGGAGTTTTTTTTCTTATTTTCAGAAAAGCCCCTAATCTAGAAAATTACCTAGAAAAATGCTTAAATCTCCAAATAATAGGTGGTAATAGAAAATTATCTGACATCAGCACTTTTAAGTAGGCCAATCTTCTCTTTAAAAGTATGTATTTATGTAGGACCTACCCTATTGTTAAAATACCCAGCACCCCTTAAAACATTTATATGGCTATGGAAACATTACTGAAAGTAATAATATCTCCGATATCTGCTTTATAAACGAGAAGTTAAATAAGTATAACAAAGAAAATTAAAAATCATTGTGTTTACAGAGAATAATATTAAAAACATAAACAAGAAATACATTTTGACAATGACAATAAAGTAAGGTTTCTTGGATTCTTAATTTAGTCCACAACTACATGTTATTCTCATTCTTTATAAATTGACTTGTGTGAAAGGCGAAATGTAGTGCCTAGTTACTGTAGCTTATTTTAGGAGATTGCATTAAACATCCCAATATTTCACTAAAGTCCCATTCATACATGATGACATGCAAATATGTTTACTTAAATACTTTTATAACAAGAAAGTATTACAGTGACTTATAAAATTCTATATTTTAAGGATGTTATAATAACATCAATACATATGTACAAATTATTTGTTTTAATTATTAGTGTTACACTAAATAATTCGTAGGATACGTAATCTTTATTTTCTCACAGTACAATTAATTTCAAATAAGTAACAAGGTNGTTACACTAAATAATTCGTAGGATACGTAATCTTTATTTTCTCACAGTACAATTAATTTCAAATAAGTAACAAGGTAATTCATTTTTGGATTAGTGTTCTCAGTTAAAAGTATAATTTTACTCCACTGAATTACGTTAACATGCCAAATTATTATCCAAATATAATGTGAATAATGAACACACTCACTAAACCCGGTCTCTCTAGCGCCAGTTCGTTAGATGAAGTTAGTAATATAGCTACTTCACTGTCAATTTACGAAAATAAAATGTTTCTCTACAAAAGAATTTGCAAAAACTATTTCCAAATTTAAAAATTCTTTTAGTAAATTATAATAATCCACGTAACATATTTGGCTATTTCCTTGTACAGATGGCAATGCCAATATAGTTATGCAGGCCTACCATTAAAACTGGAGCTTAAATGTGCATACGCATAACCAGTTTGCAGGTAAAAGCACTCAACAGTCCCACTGATAAAACAACAAAGCACATCTCACAACTGTAATTCAAATTTTAAAAAATCAATAGCCAGATGCATATTTGAAATTGTTTAAGTTACGACAATTCCCGCTAGATTGTGGCACGTTACTTGGAATGCACGGATTGAAGGGTAAAAGTACAAACAAATCCCGCTAGATAGGAGCAAACCGCTTAAACTTCAGACGATATACACCAAAAGCACTTTACCAGAGATTCAAGTAATATTTTTGCTGATTTTTTAGGGGAGCACTGGCTATCCNCGATATACACCAAAAGCACTTTACCAGAGATTCAAGTAATATTTTTGCTGATTTTTTAGGGGAGCACTGGCTATCTCTTGCACCATTGAGCCGATTTTGGGGAAAGCGTTCGCTCCTCCTTGCTCCATGGTTCTACCGCCAGCGGCATTGGGGCAGTGGTGATGTAGGGGTCAGATTACTTGCTGTCCACCAAGGTCATGTTCAATTCCTGGCGGGGTTACCTGGATTTTACGTGAGAAATATGCTTGACGTTGCTGTTGGCCAGCGGGTTTTCTCTGGCCACTCCTATTACTCCTCATCCTTGCATTATGTCACAACTGCATCTTCACTTCACATCGCCTTCACTCAAGACCTCACTATTAAGCACCGAAAACAAACCTCTCAACTCACCTCACAGGCGGTACTCATTCTGAGTGAATGGCTGGAATTCATATAAGGGTCCTGAATTCCCTTTCTATCTGACCAGTCACTGGTTTAGCATAGGTTCACAATCTTCTCTTTATTCACTTTTAAAAAAATCTCCCACCCAAAACTCTATTGTATGCTACCAAGTAGCGCCAGCCAGCTCAGCATGGATCATTGTTTTCTAGGTAGATTGAGCACTNCAAATCTCCCACCCAAAACTCTCTATTGTATGCTACCAAGTAGCGCCAGCCAGCTCAGCATGGATCATTGTTTTCTAGGTAGATTGAGCACTACTGAAACTTGTTCTTACACTAGTACTGACCTATGCTATGCTAAGCCAACACTTTCACCATCTTTCACAAAAAAAAATACCCACAGCATGTAGACTCTAATATTGGTAGTAGTCTNGAAACTTGTTCTTACACTAGTACTGACCTATGCTGTGCTAAGCCAACACTTTCACCATCTTTCACAAAAAAAAATACCCACAGCATGTAGACTCTAATATTGGTAGTAGTCTGCGAACATAACCTAAATTGAAAACACCCCACGTAAACCTAAATATTAAACTTGATGTGAATTTGGTATCCTTTACACTGCAGAAAAATATAGGCTGTATGGAAATTAGTGAAGAATGAGGAAAACCATGTCCTGAAATATAACATCATGTTTTCTAAATCAAATAATTAAAAGGAAAAATAAGTTAAAATAATGTTAGCTCAGTCACAAATTGAAAATAGTCACTGACCACATTTATGCTTATAATATACTAGGGAACCGGCCCGGCTTCGCCCGGTAACAATTTAGTTTTTACAGCGATACTTTGAAAGACAAAAATGATACTGTGGGTCATCCTTAAAAGATAAACATATGCTATCACAGACTTTTCTGTAGACCTTTTTGAGAGTTACAATTCGGTAGTAAATTAATTTGATGTATCTCTTATGGTTTAGTCAGCGCAAGCCAAGTAAGCGCCCTAAAAGTTTTTTTTTATGACTTGATTACAAACGGTTTGACATTTCTCTACTGTCCTTACATTAAATATAAATGAATTATACACCAAAACCTTCCTCAAGAAATTCTCTAAATGATATTGAAAACCGCATCAAAATCCATTTAGTAGTTTAGAAGTACTAAACGAATACACAGCCAGACGCGGATAAGCGACTTTCTTTTATACTATTTAGAGATGATGCCACCTCTCCTTTTCACCAATATTGACCACTTAAACAATTAGTGAAACAGACATATGTCTATATCCATACTAGCCATACAGGAAATAGGTATGCATAGACGATCGGTCAAGAAACCAATAGCTGTTAGCAGAAGCAGACCATACTGTTTCCAAAGGCTGCCGATGATGCCCGAACGATTGTGTTACAAAATATCTTATTGGCTTCTGAAAAAGATGAAGGGGAAATGGAGTTGCTAGAGAGGGGCAGGGAAGACTTGCAACCACTTGTGTCTGGTATATTTAATTCCAGCTATGATTGTTGCTGTAGGTGCAGAGAAATTTTCCTTGCTATGCGCTGTATTGGTGCAAATGTCAGATAGTCATATTTAATCAGCCCCCCTGCTCTTATATTTGCAATAGATCCAAGAACTCTCTCACACAGACTCCATGTGTTCAAGTAAAACTACCTGGTAACACTACAAATATTAACAAGAGGGAGATGTTGATAAATATTCATGAACAAATATTTCTCTCTTATCACAGTGTCCACATTGGCAAGACCCACTTAAGCGAAGATCCTTTTAAGAAGGACTCCAAAACGTAGCCATCAACTCCAAGTAGTACGAAGGAAATAATAAATATCATGAGAAAACTAGTCTTTAACATCAGTTACATTTAACTAAAACAAAAAATTCATAAGCTTGGTTCAACCCAAAATTGCAAAAACAGATTGCACGGTTCCCATAAGATATGTACCAGTAATGTGTATGATGAAGAAAAATAAAAGTGGTGGACTGGCTTACCTATATACTCGCTGCAGTAGGTCCTTCTGGAGGCTCCAGGCAGTGCGGTTGTGTGCTCCATGGTCCAGTAAGGCTGTGCAATGGTTGAACCAGTTGGAGTAGCCTGGCAGTCCATGGTCCCGCCCTGCCTGGATCAGGACCGGCCCAACATGGGCCCCATCTGCAACACCACACATTCTAACATTTACTTCTCCTACCATAACTACAGACAAAGACTAGTGCAAAACATTTATGGATGATTATTAGATTTCAATAGATAAATTACAGATCTGCAGCTTTACTTATGTTACTTACTATAATCTCTGGGAAGCTGTTTCTTTATTTGGCTGTGCCAGTGATAATTCGGCAACTCACTATCACTAGACCTATTTGCCAGCATATTGCCGGGCAGTGTACAGATGCTATCGTTCGAGCATAAAAGTAAAAAGTAAGAGCATTTTGAAAAATATGCTGGCAAAAACAGTTTGGCAGTATATTACTGTTTCTAACTATAATTTCAGGATAGCACAGATAACACTCCATCCATTACTGAGCTGGGTCTATAATCAACTTAAGATGAAAATGCACTAAATGTCATCATAATTTTTAGAACATTCACCATTTCACTGTGGCCATTTTTTCACTGGTAGGATAATTTTTGTGATACCATTTTCTCATTCAATTGAGCAAAATAATGATTCAGGCCATTGCACTACTAGGAAATTGAGGTTGGTTAATGTCTTCAAGGGAATATCAAATTGTGCTCCAGTCACAAAACAAAAAGTGCATGACATGGTTGAAACTTAGGATGTACTAATGAATGTTCTATTTTTTTGACCATCTAGTAATTACCTCACTTAAAATTATGTCTGGCAATAAAAGACCATATCATGACCAACAGGATCCATGTCACCACATTAGCATGGGATAATATGATAAAGAGTGAATATGATATGTGGTTGCGACATTGTAACATTCAGTACAATTTATGCCCATGCTGAAAATATAACTGTTGTGCAGTTCATTGAGTATGAAGTCTATTTCCTGCACAAAAACCAACTGAAGCTTCTGAAGTGTTCATAAAGGTAGTGGATGCCCTGCAAAATGATGCCTGATTGCATCCCAAGCATGCTTGATAGAGTTGAGATCAAGTGATTCGGCCAGTCGATACAAACGTGTTATATCCTGGAAGGTCCGTGGGTTTAATTGACGCCTGTTTGGATATTGCTCACTGTAACACCTTGACACCACAGCAGCATTGCCTTGCACCTTGCCATACGCGAATACTATGTCCGCATAGTGTGCACACGTAAATGCCTGTGCCGCAGTAACAGTGGATTTAGCATGTGCTGGTAAGGGGAAACCTAACTCAAAAATGTACAGTAACAATGGTGATAAATGTAGCGAAAGCTTCAGTGGTAGGCACCCTAGTAGTTACGTTGGAAATTCTAGTGACAGCAGTAAAGTCCAGCTGGTCAAAGTGAGTGGGAAGTGTGGCAGTTCACACAGCCATGGAATGTCCCCAGTCTTTGGTAAGAACTGTTCAAACTGTCAAGGAAAAGGACATTTCTTCAAGAAATACCCTAAAACATCAGTCGCATGCGAATGGACTGACTGAAAATGCTAGTGACAGACTCATTTTATTGTGACCACATTACAGTGCACACATCAGAAAGTGCATTTTGGAAAGAGAGGAAACCAGCGGTAAATGTTAATGGTCATGAAGTGATATTGAAGTTGGACACAAGGTCTGAAGTAAACATTTCGCTGTTTGAAACATTTAAGAACATCAGAGGTAAAGAGGGATGAAGAGAACTAGTGCAGCAATTGTAGCATATGGAGGGGCTCGACTAAATCCTGTAGGTACAGTAAGCCTTGACTGCGGGGTGAGTGAAATGGAAGATAACCTTGATTTTGTAGTGCTCAAGACAAATGCCCGTCCAATCTTAGGGATTGAATCATGTATCCATTTAGGACTGATTCAAAGCTTGGACAGTATAACGCACAAGCTGAGTGACTCTGGTGCTAAGGAGACTTTTGAGAAAGTGCCCACAAAGATGTATTTCAAGGGCTGGGTAAATACCCAGGTCAGTGTACTATTGTTATAGAGCCTAACTCTGAGCAGGTTAGGAGGTCTGCAAAGGGGAAGCCTATAATAATCAATTAAAGACTGACACCCACTCTAAATCAGTTATAAGACCAGAATGTTACAAAACCAGTGTACCAGGTAATGCCTGAATGCTTTGTTAGTAACATTGTTGTAAAAAAATCAAGTCGATGGTTGTGATTATGTTTGGGTCCTGCAGATCTCAACAAGGTAATTAAGCAAAAACCTTACCCCATACCCACCTTAAGTGAGGTAAGTGATAAGCTGTGTAGGAAGAACTACAACACAGTATTTGACAATAAAGATGGTTTCTACCATTTTGAAATGGATGAATAGTCAAGCCACAAGTGCTGCTTTTCAACACCATATGGTGTTTACAGGTTCTTGAATTTTCCATTTGATATTTCCAATGCCCCAGAGAATTTTCAGGAAAAAAATTATATATCTGATATGCTCCCTAATGTAAGTGTTTACATTGGTGATACAGTAGTTTTTGGAAATACTAAAATGGAAAATAATGATGCTGTGCAAGCAGTTATGGAACAGGCATGCCTTAATATTAAGTTCAAAAAATAAAATAAAAAACTTCAGTATATGCAGAGTCAGATACATAGGCCAGGTATTTTCAGCAGCAGGGAAGTAAGTTTGCCCAGACAGAGCAGAACACAGATTTAGCACAGCCTAAATATAGAGAGGACCTCTTAAATGGGATGGTCAGACAACAAACCACAGATGAGTGAGACAGCAACCAGCATGATTCAAGGACTATATGTTGTGATAACTTAAAGAGGGAGGAGGTGTTGTGTATTAAAGTATGTAGGTTGGTACCCCTGCAATGTGGCTTGGGGTTTCACTGTTCCTGTTGTTGAGGTTAGCGCACGATGATGAGAACACAACTATGGAATTAGTACGGCAATAGAGATTAGTTGTCTAATTTGGCAGTAGACACAACAGTTGTCATCAGTTATTATTAACATTATTAATAAGCCTTTAATGGAAATATGTAACTGCCTTTAACTATGATAAATTTTATTATACTATAAATTACACTGCTAGACATGGAAATTTTGACACCCATTAAATGTCTGTCCTCCATTTGCAATAAAATCAAGACCACGTACAGTACAAATTGTGCTGCAGGTGGTTCAAGTGATATTGCAGAAACTTCACTGCAACATTTGATATAGGGGGTGCTTGTAGCCAGTGCCCAGTGCTTTAAGGGCCACACAACCAGATGGAAAGGCAGAAGTCTGTGAGTTAAGAGGCACATCAGTATACCACAGCATCATGCTCGGGAAGAATACCACCACCCAGACTCATTTGAACAGGGTCATATGGTCGGACTCCACCAAGCCGGATGGTCTGCTTGTTGCATAGCTATTCATCTTGGCTGTGCAGTCACCACTGTGACACGATGAGTGCCGGCATGGATATGTACAGGTCGTGCATCATGTAGAGTAGTTACTGGTCCTGCCAGATGCATTAAAATAGAGAAGATAGTTGTATCCGCCAATGTGTAGTAACAGAAAGAGGCACCACATTTAGAGAGATCATGCAGTCCATGGGGCCTGCACTGCATTTGCTGGTCTCAACAATAATTATTCATTACCATTTGAATAAGGCTGGCCCTACAGGCACGGCTTCAACTGCACCATTTACCTTTGACCCCTCTGCATTATGTGGCACGCCATCAATGGTACTAGGAAAGTCTTGGACAAAGCAATGGTGATGTATTGTGTTCTGTGATGAGTCCCACTTCAATCTAAATTCTGCCTGCGGTAGGCTGACAGGTTGCCTGGTCGACAGTATATAAGATGATGATCTTTTAACCATATATCGTGCTGGATGGCGGTGGACTGATTTAATTTGCCAGTATGCTCGAATATGGCCACAAGGATGTTGAGTATCTGTAAAAGGGTCCTAAGTTGGTCGGCTTCTAGTTGGTGGTTCACCTCTTCACTGCAGATTTCTTGTCGTATTTGCGCGTTTCCTGGGGCATCCCAGTTTATCAGCTTTGGTTAGTTAGCCACGGTTGTCCGAGGATAACAAAAGAATTCCATTTCTACTGTTTCTATACTCGTGGACACCGGCAACGTGACAATTCCTTCTATGGTCAGTAAGGACACAGACTGGGCCATTTGGATTATTCAGGAGCTTTCTTTTACCTGGGTTTTCTGTTTGGGTGTTAGCAGATGGCTTTGAATGAAATTTCCGGTTGCAGTGGTGTCCAGAACGGCCTTAATATGGTCGTTTGTTGATTCGGACCTCGATCCGAGGGGCGTATGTTCCATGCCTCAGATCACTTAAGGTTTGGATTGGTTCCACCCTATCACTTATGCCAGGCGAGAGGTGGGTCTGCGACTGATGGCGGCTGCGATGTAGATGATATCTCGAGGCAGTGGTCCCTCCTGTTCCAGCCCCTCCCCCGGAAGAAGAGGGGGGAAACAATAATTAACAGCGATCCACTAAACTGAGTTTTACAAATAAATACGTCATGTCAAGTTGTGGGTTAGATAACATGATTTTATTCGGGTTCAAACAGACACACTGCCCGAGTCTGTACCCAGTAAGTTAGGGGCCTTAAGGGCAGGATCAAATACCAATGTTACTAGATGCGTAAACCCACTGACGATCCTGATAGTTAAGGACGTTAGGCATCGGACACACAAGTACTCAAGACGCCCCTTGAATGACGAACGCCGGCATTTAGTTGTTTGTGGCTCCTGCTGGGGTTGCTCCGGCGGCAGGTTGAGGTTAGGTCAGCTGGGTGGCACTTCACGGGCTCTCTGCTGAGTCTCATCGGTGTGGTGGTCTCTGCTGGCGGTTTCCTTCGGAGATCTCTTCCGCGGCGTGGTGGTCTCTACTGGCAGCTTCCTTCGGGGCTGGATCTCTTCTGCAAAGTAGTGGTCTCTGCTGGCAGCTTCCTTCGGGGCTGGAGTGAGGGCTCCAGTAGGCGAACTCTCCATTGAGGTCGCCGGCATCAACTGAAGTTTGGATGGCACGTCACCTCATATATTGTTGCATCGAGCTTCGCGTGCCGCTGCCGGGCCGGCCAGCCTCGCGGCAATGCCCTTGCGAGGCTACTAGGTTGTGACGGGTTGCATCACCGCCCGCTCAAGCGTGGAACATACGGACTTGTGTGCTATTCTCTCATCGGGAGTGCTGGTTTGCGATGGCAGGGGTATGACGGCGGCGCTTTAGAATAACAGCAGTATGCGGCACATGTCACAGTAAACTCTCGACTAAGACCTTTGACGATTCCTAGGAATTGGGTTGTTATTTCTAAGGGGTTGTTGGAAAAGCCTTTTTAATTAAATGTATTTCAGGGTTCCCCAAAAAGGGGTCTTTATTTCGAGACGGTTGTTATTCCAGGGATCTTGGAAACAAGAGTTGATTGTATAATGAAGCTTGATGTCTACTTCAGATGGAAAGTACTGACTGGAGTTTGTACTGCTAAAATTATATAATTAAAAATAAAAATAAAGCATAACCTAATTTTTAGTATTGTTTGTTTTGAATATTTTAGCCTAATATATCCCCAGTATTATTACTTTAGGTATCATATACAACTTATAAAGAACTCAAGTCTTTACACATTATGTGTATCTTATTTTAGCTTTGAATTGTACATCATATCATAATGGTTATACCAAATCTCAGAAAGTCTCAAGTTCACTAAAGAAATGCTTTACTCGACAGTAAAAACTTGAATTTGTACTCTGCAACTTACTGTAATGTCTCTCTAAGTTTGCTACCAATATTCAGTACAGCATGACAAACTTACTTCAGATGTGTTTCTAGTTGAAATGTAGGTATTGTGACAGAATTTCAATTAGCATGGTGGAATTTCAATAGTGATCAGCCAACTCATTTTATTTCACACTGAGCTGAGATGTTACACTAAATGGGAAAAATTATGCATGTGTAGGTAACTTCAGTGGCTGATGTAGCCACTACAATGCTTTTCTTTTGACACAATTTTTCTTACCACTAAATTTCCTGATTGCTCATGCAAGGACTGCATAGTGTATTTAGAGATGATGCAAGTTGACTACCAGAAAATTATTTGTTAATAACAGTAAAATGTGAATAAGAAGCGATATTATAAACTAGTATTCTATACACCTAAAAAAACATAACTCTGCAGTTGGCAATATTAAGCAAATTAAACTTTTGTAAACTAAGTTTTATGTAGAGCATGAATTCAGCTCAGAGTGGAGTGGAGATAGTGGATAGATTTGGGCAGCTCTTAACATCGAGGTCTTGAGAGCCAATGAGAATGAAGTGAGGTGAGTGTGGGGGAAATGAGAGCTCCCCGAAAAAACCTGCCGATCAGCAACATCGTCCGGTACGATTCTCACGTGCGAAAATCCAAGAGCGACCCCATCAGGAATTGAACCCAGTTTGCCTTGGTGGGAGGTGAGCTCCCTACCTACTGTGCCACTGCCGCCCCTGACTCAGTTCGGGAGCAGTTGGGTAGGCCCTTGCTGAGTTTACTCATGTGGCCAGGTGCTGAGAGAGAATATATTGTGTAATGTCTGACATGAGTTTTGTGGTTAGACCAAGGCTGTTATGAACTAGGAGTCCAATTGGTCACCAGACAAAAATATTTCACACCGATTAATTTTTCAAGAAAGTATTTTTAGTAATCAAACATGATGGAGTAAGCTTCATGAAACACACAATCAATTTGTGGTACTATTTTCATGCAACCTTTCTGACCTTATTTACTGTCACGGTTAATTTAGTATATATGTTAGCTCCAATTAGCATATTACAACAAAAAAGAGGCTTTACTAAGCAATAATATTAAAAAGTTGATAGGTTTTTGGACAACTTGGAGTTGGTTTCCGTGCTTAACAGACAGTAGCTTGTATTCAAAATGGTAAACACTTTCACGTCTTACTTACCCAGAATGTATACAGAGATCCCTCACGTAAGTTGGTACACAACCAACAATGCATGAGGGTAAAAAAAAGCACCCAAAACGTTAACAAATAATATGAAATGCCAATACAAAACCCCAAATTCTTCGGTGAAAAACAGTAAGTCTTACCTGGCCGGAGTGCTCCCAGACTGGGTTCCATTGCAGGCTTCCGCAGCATGGCGTCAATCAGTTCTGCGTGAGTGTGATTATGAGACTTTACCCTGGCACTCTGCACGACACACAATACATTCACGTACAACATGCCAGTTGACACAAGACCTGCACTGAACATGCTCACTACAATCTGCTAACTCACTAGACCTCTCTACTGGAGGATCACAAACTTCGCAACCATGTGTTTTCCATCAACAGCCACTCTACACTGGCCCTTCTTGATACCAAATGGTTATTACGAACTACTTCCACTCCAAAGTTCTTCGACCAATTCATATTGCATTACTATGTAATTACTATGACATACTTTTGTATCTGCTCCAACATGCCACTGAAAGCGGAATGGTTGGTATGGCTTGCATAAATTTACTACTTAATTCATCAGATGGTTTTATTGTGTACGCTGGATGCAACTGACTAACATCTGCTAACTGCAGCTGCAAGTTCATCATGAAAAATAAGTACGAAAAACAATACAGCTTCTGGCTAAAGTGATCCATAAAGGTGCTACAAGTCTTTGGAAGTGGAGCTGAAATTCTAGTTTACCAGAAATATTACAAGCACATATTTAAAACGGATTATAGAACAGAAGTTTTCAGTCACTGTTAAACTTGCCTCTGTCATAAAATTATTTAAAAGAAATAACTGACTTTTCCATTCTTATTTTTCCTTACATTTAATCACACTGAATAATGTTTGATTTTTAATGACAGATTGTTATCAGTAGTTGCACCTCACATTCGTGAAAATATTCAATAGCAGGGTAGACTTCAATATCCTATCAGCATGCCTGCAGCTTTACTTTGGTCATTGGTCGCTTGTCTTTTTGATGAGACATTTCCTTACGTGACTTGACAGTTATGAATTATTTTTGAGATTTTGGACCTACTCTACACTACGCTACGACTGTCATAAAAGTGACAGGAGTAATTATAACAGTGAAGTGATGTTTGTAAAAATGGCAAGAGACTAGTGTAGCCATACCCTTTTCATGTATGCAACATTGCCCTAAAGTCAGTTTTTAATTATTGCAACTTTTGTATATTAACTTTGTTTTTACCTTTTCCATGTTGAAGTCTGCCCATTGCCGATTATATTTGTTACTTTTGATTTGGCATATAATAAGGTTATTTTTCCAGTGGCAGGCATTAGGTTTTGCAGTATATTATTAACTATTATTTAAACTCAAATTAACTCGTGACAAATATCCCGACAAGATATAATTTCTACAAAACTATTATTAATTTCCAAATCACTGTAATAACAATGACGTGAATGGTGTTTGGTTAAGTGGCTATACTAGTCTCCTACCATTTGTACAAACATCACTTCACTGGGACAGTTATTTTGTCACTTTTACAACATTCTTACTGTAGCGTAGAGTAAGTACGAAAAATCGAAAAAAATTCATAACTTTTAAATGGTTCACAATTAGACCACATATGTCTTGGACTTTATTGTTGGTCTTGAGCCCCTCTATCACATTTTTAGTTTGGACATTTATGTTTGGAACATCGTGCATATCATTACAAACTGAACACTGGAGAAAAATATTATCATCTATCTTCAATTTTATAAACAATTCGTATGTTTACACTACTTACAGTGCATCCCCTATTTTGTTTTCCTAAGTTTTTAACATCAAATGTGAAAATTTTCAACTCTTTAGCCAAGACCAAGAAGCATGTTTTAATCTTTATGAAAACATAATTACAGAAGTTCCAGAAGTAGCTACCCGCACAATCGACGCAAGAATGACATTTGTAGATGCAAGAGTATGAAGTAAAATTCTTGTGTGAATGTGAACATTATTACTTGTCCTCAATCACATATACACATCACAACTCGCAGACAAGGGCAGAGACAGAGACAGGGGTCAGAGAGGACATGACACATTG
Source organism: Clitarchus hookeri (assembly GCA_002778355.1). Lineage (NCBI taxonomy): Eukaryota > Metazoa > Arthropoda > Insecta > Phasmatodea > Phasmatidae > Clitarchus > Clitarchus hookeri. The sequence continues at coordinate 180,875 of NQII01002289.1, forward strand.
ACATAAAACTGTTCTGTGAATGTTTTAAAAATAAAATAGATACTATAAAAATTGTTTAAATTACCAATTTTAATTAATTAATTAGATAATTTAATACTGTTCCCTAAAATTACGAAGTGACAGCAGACCCTCCCATGTCATGAATGAAAAGTCTATTATATCTGCACATGTACAATGGGGGAAAAAAACCCCTCCCCCCAAACTATTAAGTGTAGATCGACTCCTGGACAAGGGTTCAGCATTAACTACTGGAGCAGCACATGACTTACGAGAGACTGCGGTATCATAGTCACAAACAGCCTCATGGCGGTGGTTGCCACACTGTTGAATGCTGCTGCGTTGTTCAAGCTGGAGTAGCCGCTGTAGAAGCCTTGCACCTTGGGCTCCAGGCCCAACCTGTGCACAGCTTCCTGCACGCACAAAGCAACACATGTGGGCACACGTTACTCTCCCCACAAATAGCACAAACTATACAGCACTACATGCATCTAAGCAAACTCCTCACTTTTTGGAACCTCCCAAGAGCGCGTGAGTTGTACCTGTACGTTAAACATGATAATTTAAGTTTACACGTTTGTGGAAGCCAATATTAAGAAATGGAAATCCTACATAACAGATTTGTCAACAACATACGTGAACAAATATCTTGCTAGAGTGGCCGATGCATTTCTGTTGAGCGTTTCTGATTTGAAAGTGAGTTAACTGCTATTAAAACACGTTTTAAAAATTCAACCAAAAAGACAAATTATGATATTAAGGATGAATATATCATGCCAAGTTGGAATCTGAAAGGTGCTTGAATGTGTGATCTAAATAAGAATAAATTAATTTGAAATTACAAAATTACAGAAATATAATTTCACAAGAATCAGGTGAACTCCAGTGGTAATATCAGAATGGAATTTCAGAAATTTAGAAATATTTTTAATGAATTCACAGTTAATTAAACTGTTCCAACACCCAAAAGACTTATCTTCCAGTGCATTCCACTCATTAGCTAAGCTGGCAGCCCCAAAATATTCAATTGGTGACATTTCACTTTTATTCTAAGATAATAGCTGATGTTTACACCTGGATACTCATTGTTCAATCCAAGCCAATATGCTTCACAACTATACATCTGTGATTTATTCACAGAAAATAGCCCAGAAGGAGGTCAGCAATTCTTAAAGACAATGAAACAGATGAGGGCACACATTCCGAAAGCTTAACCATTTATCATAGAATAAACCTTGCTAAAGATGTAGAAAATTCATCTCAGACAGCACTCAGCAGGAGCAAATGAGACCATTTGCAGTTTCAGAGTTTGATGCCAGATGCACACCAAGTGCGTTATAATTTTTAATTGTCTCAGTTTTAATGTCATCTCCTACCTCTTTGTATAATCAATTTTATTACCTAGGCTATTCATTACACAGAAAAGAAAACAAAAAATTACAACCTTTATTTCTGCTTTGGTATAAAATTTGGTTGCCAAAAGTTGTAATGAAATGAATATTCTCTATTTCGATGAATATTTGGGCGTTTTAACGAATGTTCATTTAGTGCACCAGCAAAGAAAATTTTTGTCCGCAAATCATTTTCTTGGTTTTCATAATTTTAGAACTAAAATAACTACATAAAATGGAAATTTAAATGTAGACAAGAACCCCTGTAACAAATAATCCGTACCATCTTTTTTTTTTTCGACGAATTTGGCATAATGAATAACTTGCTGCAAAAATGTTATGAAATTCGTTAAATTTTCATTAAGACTGAGCTTTTACGAAAGTATTTAAAATTTTTATTTCAGTTTCATTGTGAGAAAAAAGTCACATTCGCACCACTCTAAATGTTAACCATAGAAAAGAGATTAATAGAATCTCTGGTAAACTTCCCATCCGAAACAACTGAAGCAGGTGCATTGTGAGAGTGTTGTTATGGCCTATCACCAGAGTCCACACGTCTGGATTTCCTCCACCCCACCACTACACCGACATGCTCTATTGTTTTGCGATGATGCATCCTGTGATGCACTGGCGACTTGTTAGTAGTAGTTTAACGACTTTGCAGTGAAGTATGCAAAGGAAGGACAGTACAGCGACATCCCAGACGTGTGTGTACGTACAGTATTCCAATGTTTTTGTTAGTGTGTTTAAATACATGTGGTCTATTCGTGTGACTTATCGTATTTAGTTATTGCAGTAGTGTATTACCGTAATGTTTGTCGACAAAAAGAAATAAGGCAGTGGTTACAATAGAAGAAAAGCTACGTGCTATCAGAAGAGTTCAAAATGAGGACATTTTCCACAAAGTGGCTGCGGATTATAATGTAGGCGTATCTACAGTTTCAAATTGGATTAAAAGTTAAGATAAACTTAAACAAATTTCTTTAAAATACTGAAACGAAAAAAAGATGAGATTGAGTAATGACAAGCTGAATGAAGCAACGTACCTGTGGTTCATGCAATAGAGAGAAAAAAAAAAAGCCATTATTTGGGCCAATAATTCAAGAAAAGGCAAAAATAATGTTTGCAAAGTTAGGTGAAAAAGGTACAGAATTTAATGCTAGTACAGAATGGCTGGATAAATGGAAAACAAGATACAGCATCCATCAGTTGGGCATTCGTGGCGAAAAATTATCTGCTGATCCAGATGCAGTAAATGTTTTCAAGACTGAATTTCAATATTTCACGGAAGCTACACAAAAGACCAGATATACAACGCAGATGAAACTGGACTGAACTTTAAAATGTTGCCACAGAAGTCTCTTGCGTCAAAAGAACAGTCTGCTCTGGGACAAGAGATGAATAAACAGAGAACAACTGTGTTAGCCTGCAGCAATGCAACCGGTACTCATTGATTACCTCTGTTGTGCATTGGAATTTCAAAAAATTCCAGGGTTTTTAAAAATATTATGGCGAATGCTCTCCCAGTGACATATAAAAATCAAGAAAGTACTTGGATGTCATGTGAAATATTCACTGAATGGTTCCACAATATATTTTACCCGGAAATAGAGAAGTCTTTGAAATCAAAACATTTATCTAGGCAAGCTATTGTGTTTATTGATAATGCTCCAAGACATCATGCAAATCTGGAAAACTGTGACATAATTGTGAAGTTTTTACCCCCTAATGTTATCAGCTTGGTGCAACCACTGGACCAAGGTGTCTTGGCACCATGCAAAAGACGTTATCATGGGTTGTTTTGTGATCACTTCTTCAAGACAGCAAAGAATCAAAGTGTACAAGAGATTGTTAAGTTGGTTAACATGAAAAACGTTGTGTATTGGTGTGCCCAAGCTTGGGACAAAATAAAATCTTCAACTCTTGAAAAATACTGGAACAAACTGTATGACGGTCTTGTGGTCAGTAATGAAACTGAGTCAGAAAAAAATCCTACAGGCTGCGAGGTATTTCAAGAAAATGACGTGACAGAGTGGTTTGAATCAATTGATTTTGAGCTAGAATATACAGATGAGAACATGGTGGACATGGTCATGTATTCTGGGCATGGAGAAGTTGGTGAGGACGACTATGATGCTGGCGATGTAGCATGTATCAACCCTGTATTGGCTGAAGGAGGGTTTAATGCACTACAGGTAAGAAAATTTATACATATACTACTGTATGTACTGACTTTTCAAACAATGTATAAAGTAGGTTTGAAGGGGTTATTATAATTGCAGTTAAAAATATTGGTTTCGGTCTCTTTAAGATTCCGTTACGTTTTGCTGAATTGTGTGAAGAAGCATTACCTTCACACGTCCTCGTCATAAAGAGATTGAGGGACATCGTGGCAAGAAAAAGATGCAAAAAAAATAGCCCCAGACAACTATTTCAAACTTTTTGGAAAGCAATAATGTTCTGTAAGTACTGTATTTGTTAGTTGTCGAATGTATCAGGTTAAAGAAAACCTTAAGTAGATAAATATGTAAATACAACAGTCTGATTTACGTATATGTATATAATACTGTATGTGTCCAATTTAATGTATTTTAACACTTTTACACTGTACATATGGAATACTTACAAATATCCGGAATTTTCCTGAAACAAAATGGGTTCCGGCCCCTTTATTTTATATATGGGGGGTTCTACTGTATATATTAACACCACTGTTATGCTGTTCTTGTTTGTTTACTAAAGAATAAAAATGTCTTGTCTTGTATAAGTTACAATAATAAAACATTTTTGAAGATTAAAAATGATGCATTTTCACAATCCGTAACAGGTTATGGGCTTGGAACACAGGAGATAACAAGAAGATAATCAGACAAGAAAAAAAATAAAAGTGCTCAGTTTTTGGTGTAACAACCATTAACTGTAAGTAAAATATATTCTATATTCTCCATAATGGCAACGGTTGATATTTCCCATATCGAAAAGCTCGTAGGAAAAGAAAATTTCCAGCTATGGAAATAACAAAATGTAATTTTCCAGTTAGCAGGATTGGAAGATATAGTCACGTGTTCATTAAATACTTACAATTTTGATGCTAAACAAAAACAATAGTGGGTAAGAAAAGAAACCAGCATTAAAAGAACAATACTGTAATAACTTCCATTGATAAAAATGTTTAAATACATATTTTAAGTTGTGTAAAATTTATGGGATGAATGCAGTTACCAAATAAATGACCTGCTCAAAAAATGTTTTGGGTTTTTCCTTGAATATTTTACAAGACATTGCTTGTAATTTAAGTGCACTTCAAAACATAGCTTTCTGAATTAATTCCCTTGAACAAAATATCACTGATACAATGGATACTTCAAAAATATGTATTATCCATTTTACCATCGAGCTTGGAGTCCAACTCCTCATTCAAACAGCAATGGCGAGACGAGAGCCAATCAGGATACTTTTCTTTAGTGTCACATGATTTACAAAATGCAATACTTACTACCCTCTAAGGGATAATGAACAATAACCTCCAAATCTTACTCTGAAAATTATATTAATGACTCGCCACCACAACCAAATCATCCAAAACCAAAAGACAATAATAAAACCTGAAAAACCGCAATGTTACAAGAAATGCAGCAAATTTTAATTAATCTTACAACTTTGTTGTTGACAGTGGCACATCACAACATATGACGAATGACAGCTTAATACTTATTAATATTTAACAAGAAACAGGTGACATCGGAATTGCTAAGAGAAATTACTCTATGGCATCTAGAGGTGTTGGTGTTATAGACATAAATGAATGCATTTTAAATAATGTTCTCATAGTATAAGAACATGATACAAATTTAATGTCTGTATTTGCTCACTGCATGGCTGTGCAACCCTTTAGGTGCACATACCTACACCCCTTTTTAAGACATGGACTTCTCCGATGATAACCTGGTTTTTACCAAATTTACTATTACATTTTATTTCATTTCTTATTTCATGTTTTTCTGTAAATAATATATGGGCTTTTCAAACTATGTCATGCAAGACTCTGAAAGACAATTTCATATTTAATATGTGACCTCTTTCTAATTATTTAGTACCAGCTCATGTAGTTTTCTTATGTTAATTGCATTAATCACATTTTGTCTTTATGCTATTATTTTCTGTGACATGTTGCACCCATCCACACCAGCAAACCAGATGTTGAAGTCTGGATGAAGATCAAGTCTGCATGCATTGTTTGTCAACATGCATCAGTTTTTTGTTTTAATCCTTTGAAAAACTATCTAAATAGGTTACAATGTATTTTTGTTAGAGGTAAGTTTATATTCAAATTTATTTTATTATTTTTTTAGTAATATAATGCTTTCCCACAGGTTGTCAAGATTATAAAATACTCTGCATACAAAAATTTGGTATATCAGTTTTGTAGACAGGATGAGTATAAAAGAATACCCCATCTTTGAAGGTCTATATTATCAAAACCAAACAACCTACAACCTTGATTGACCAATCAAATGAACCATGGAACCGTTACGTTTGTTTACCATACATTAATAAATGTTCAATGTGACCAACATGAGCGGCCCAAACGACATCTACGCGATAATCAAACTCGTTCCACGCTCTTGTCAGCATGTCCGGTGTTACGGTTTGGATGGCGTTCGTAACTCTCGGTTTGAGGTGGTGAAAGGGAAAGCTCGCATTTGATACGTCAATTTGAAGGGGACGGTGCGATGTTTCCTTTATGTGCCGAGAGATGACACTGGAAGCGTCTGTCATTGCACTTTGAGCATCTGTTGTGTGTTAGTTTGCATCATGATGGCGACGGAAAAACAGTAGGCATTCTGTGTTCTTCAGTCGTAAATACAGACGTCGTACTCCCGATAGGTGGAGTATCGTACGTTGCTTTCGTCAGTTCAGTGACACAGTGTGCCTTTGCAGAGACAAAAGTTCCGGGCGGCCGCGTGTGTCTGAAGAGAATGTGCAACGGATTCAACAAGCATTCATTCGCTGTCCGAGAAAATCAACTCGACAAGCTAGCTGGGAAATCCAAATCCCTCAATAGACGGTATGGACAGTGTTGCAAAAGCGATTGCTGTACAAACCATACATGTTACAGCTTGTACAGGCTTTATCCCAATAGGGATAAAGAACTGAGACGTGATTTCTGCGTGTTCGTTCGTGCCCAGAACGAGGTAGACTATGCCTTCATGTCTAAGCTGGTTTTTAGCGATGGAGCGACGTTCCATACAAATGGTAAGGTGAACCGGCACAACGTGCGGATATGGGGTCAGGAGCCTCCACATGAAACCACGAGCGTGCTTCCCCCAAAGTGAACGTGTTTTGCGCTGTACCCAAAGACACTGTTTTCGGCCCTTTCTTTTTTCACGAACCCACTGTTACTGGAATCCCTTATTTGGACATGCTTACAGAGTGGTTGTTTCCTCAGTTAGAAGAGGTGGCAGGGGATTCATTTTCCAGCAGGATGATACGCAACCCCATTGGCACCTAGTTGTCTGCGGATGCCTGAACAAGATGTTGCCGCAAGGCTGGATTGGTCGAGGAGCAGTTGGTGATCAGACTCTTCATCACTGGCCTCCAAGAAGCCCGGATCTTACCCCGTGCAATTTTTTCCTATGGGGGTACATAAAGGATTAACTGTTTCGTCCACCATTGCCGGCTAACATTGACGACCTCAAACCGTAACACCGGAAATGCTGACAAGAGTGTGGAACGAGTTTGATTATCACATAGATGTCATTCGAGCCGCTTGTAGTGGCCACATTGAACATTTGTGAAGATATGGTAAACAAACTTCACAGTTACATGGTTCATTTGATTGGTCAATCAAGGTTGTAGGTTGTTTGGTTTTGACATTATAGACCTTCAAAGTTGGGGTATTATACTCATCCCGTATTACGTATTTCAAGACGTGTACACGTGAAGTTTCGCCTACGTAGTGAACAAGGAAAGTTTTGCCTTCAGATTCATTATAAAAGAGGTTTTATTGTGTTTACAAGTTGTCAATAACTCATCTAGGCTACCTGAAATCATTTAGGATATAGAAGAAATTATTGGTTTATCTATTGACGTTACCCTTAATATTGGTAATCAGAGTCCTATAAAACCAAGTAAAAATTATATATCTGTGTGTGTGCAAGTGTGTTTGTGTATATATATACATTTTTTTTGTCAGGAAAAGTAAGCACACATTGATGTGAGATATTTTTATATCAAAGAAAAAGTTTATTAAAAATTACTGAACATTCATTACTGTCCAACTGAATATCAGAAAGCAGATATTTTTACTAAATCATTCAATATTACCAAATTATATTTTTCTAAAGCAGATTTAATGAGTTGAAATATTTTGTTTTGATAATAGGGGGTGATAGGATTTGTAATTGTCTCCATTTTAACGTCGCCTTCTACATACATACAGTTATATTAACCATAGAAAAGAGATAAATATTAACATCAGCTGCTATGATGTTCTTGTTTGTTTGATAAATAATAATAATAATAATGTCGTGTGTTGTATAAGTTAAAATAATAATACACTTTTGAAAACTTAAAATGATACATTGCTATCATCCGTAACACATTCTACTTCCTTTACAATGACTACAGGGACCTTTCCTTTAAAAACAGAAGGTAGGTCTGGTCACACTTCCTTTAACTACTGAATACAAAGAATATTACATACAGAACCAAGCAAGTATAGAAATTCTCAGTGTTTATGGAGTACGATTTTTGTCCAAACACAAGATTCTTAAAGAGTCGAATGTATGTGCCAGTGGCATAGCCAGAAATTTCTCAAGGGGACGTTACATTAACTAAAGGGAAGGGAGAGACATTACATCAGTGTTAGCCGTGCTGACATACGTATTAATTGCAACAAATACTAGGAGAAAATTAACTTCACAATCATAATACAATAAAATTCATCATAGTTTACCATAGTATCATATTTTTACCACAATTAAAATTTTATTAACAATTTTAATAATAATTAATTACCATAGAGACAAATGAGGGCGAAAAAGAGGAAGATACAATCCGCATGTCCCCCCCTGGCTACACCCCTAATATGTGCCATTAACAGTCTGTCATAGGTGGTGGACACTATGTCCGACTGTCTTAGAGAAGGAGCGAGGACATGTGATTGTCACATGTCGACATGCACAACAGGCCATGAGCATATGAAAGAGATTAGAGAGCTACTTTTAGTTTAGCCAGGAAACTTGTTCTAAAAGTGTGGAGAAATTGCTTTCCCTATAATTAGAGACTGTAAAATTCACACGTTCATTGACCTGTAAGTTAAACTTCACATTTGTTTGTATACTCAAGCAGATATTATCTGCTCACTGGCTTGCTGCTTCTGCAGTGGAAGACTATGAGTGGGTTTGTATTTTGCTGTGCGTTTATTATTGGTTTAGTGTAAGCCATGAAGTGCCAAATAAGTCATACAAGAATTGCTGTTCTAAGTGTTTAAAGTCTAGCTTGACCCCACCTGAATCCATGAAATTTTCAGGTCATTACCTATAATACTCTTTATAGGCACTGCTTCTATGAAAATAGAAACCCTTCTCTTCTGCTACCTTGTCTAAACACATGGCACCTTCCAGAATATGGAACAGTTTCACATAGAAGTAAATACTCACATGTCCCATGACAGTGGGCAGGAACTCCTTGTACGTGAGGTGCTGTATCTCTGCCACCAATAGCTTGCGCGCCTCATGGAACAGCGTGTCATCGTCCCAAATGGGGTTCAGGTCAGCCAGTGAAAGCGCCAGCCGGTTGTGCTCCCTCAGCAGCACCGTATACAGTGCTCCCAGCCCCGTCTGCTCCTTGCACCTGCTCACATCACACACACCTGGTTGGCACCATGAGCACTCGTACCACTGGCAGACGTCTAGAAGGAATACAGGCTACCATGTACCACGGGTGGACACGCCATGGTTAAAAGGTTGGAAATCTCGCTGAGGCCCTCACAATTAGAGTCCTCTTAGAGCTGCATGAAATAAGGCAGATGTCATTAACATGACATGTTAAAAGAATCAACGGAAGTGAAATTAATAGCCATGGGATAAGAGAGATGCAAAGAATGAAATAAAAAAATGAGTTTTGACAGAGCTTTAATGTAACAGATTATGTATGTATATGTAAGTTATGTTAAATAATTTTATAATACAAGTGCAGGTTTGTTGGAAAATGTAATGAAACCAAGAGTTATGTCATTGTCTGGTCATGCTGTTCTGACAATAATATTTGCAAAACTAGTCCATAAACCCAGTGGAATAAACAACACAAAAGCTAAGAATATTCATGAATTTTATCTAACTGACATTATCTCGCAACAATAAATTTAACCTATTTTGTGGAAGAGAATTTCGGATATGGGGGGTGTCCTCAGTATATGTAGTTCCATGTCCAGTGTTTTCTTAGAAAATGACGAAAGTTACGGAACTAATGGTAAATTATTTATATTTTGCAAGGTTCCAGGTTTAAACCCGTTAGTGTTTAAAGTTACTGAAACTAATTTATGTAGCATGACATGCAGAATAACTTATAAATAATGTTTGTGTGTTTCAATCTGTTATTTAATATTTTGTTTTTGTTTGTTTCAGATATCAATGTTGGAAGATGTATGCAGCAGATGAAAATCAGCCTACCATCTCACCTTCAGTCTGGACACAGCAACCTCCCAGACATTGCTAGTGGCATTTTACTGTACAGTGTCTGGTCATAACCTTATGACGTGGGCCACTCCTACGTGGTCTGGCATGGCCCCTGTCATCACGTCATCGGCCCACAGTCGCTGCACCAGTGCAGCCTGCGGAACACGCACGTCGTGCGTTCTGATGAGTGTCCGCATTGTTCACTTGGGAACGGGTCATGACTTGATAACGAGTGATCCAACAGAGTGCCTGTGGTGTCCCTCTCTAGAGAGATCTGTGTAATTAGGATAGGAATCAAGTGTTAGAATGTGCATTAAATAGCATTTGAATTTATTGCCCACTGGCAAATGTTTGTGACATTTGCCCTTAGGGGATTGCGAAGTAATCGTAGAATAAATGCACGCCACGTGCATATTTAATGAGGTGTAGAGTAGCAAGGCTAGGGTATTTGAAGTGTTCTATATAATTTTCCGAGTGCAATTGTGTGTCTAATCAAGCCAATTAGTGACGTGGGAAATAATTAGTCTTTCTTTCAACCTGACCGTTCCGGTCTTAGAGTGCCCCAAAATTTGACAGACCTAAATTTCCCACATGCTCTGCAAGGCACCACATAATCATGTTTTGTATTTAAATTAGTCCTTAAGAAAGAACTGAACTCTCCTCAAGCTAAGGGACGTCCATCCAGAAGGTTGAAGGGTCCTATTGTCTGTATGTTTTACATGTCTATGTAATGAGGTCAGTAAACTAAGATACTTCGTGGGATAGCGCGAGCTCTTAGCGAGGATGTGGTTTGCCCGCGCTACTCCCGGCAGTCTGATTCCACGGGTCTTAGGTGCTGCACGTGCATCGTGTCACGGGGGACTTTCATACTTTGTCCTCAACACTTAACTGCAATAATAGTTTAACATAATTTACTGGAACTTTATTTAGTTTACCAACAGTCTTCCCAACGTTCGCAGCACTCCTCCGTCAGCTCAATTTACAGACCCCAGAGGTTTGATTACTATTGTAAGTTTTCAAGCCATTCTTAGCCTTTTTGTACAGTAATGGCCGCTGGTAGGCCTTGTGAGTCAGGTTGGCTTTAATTTGCATTGTATACATGTAACTGTGTACACTATTTGGCAATACAATTTACTTGAGTTAACCGAAACTTGTGAGTTCTCATATAGTGTTGTATATTGAGGCCTGGCCCTATCCAGGAAGTCATCGACGCCTCAAGGAGGCATCCTTAATTTATAAGGTAATAAGTAATACTAAGGCATGCTGGGGGGCCTGAATACCCCAGCTATATATTACGTTTTCCTGTAAATTTGTACCATGTGTGTCAGGGGATACAGCCACGTGGTCGCTCGGTCAACGATCCTGAGAACTCTGACTTAATGCTCACCCAGTGAGCTGACGCTCATTCTATTCAAAATAGGAATATTGTATAATATTCTGATTTTTCTTAACATAGTCGCCAGGCGACGTCCGTATTACTATCCCCGACCGCTCAGGTAACGTTACTTAAGGGTTCCATATGGCTGGCGCATGAAGTGCATTACAGAGGCTTGGTAGAAAACAAGTTAGTCAATAACTGTTGGATATTTTGAAGTCGTGTCTTAACACAAAAAGCATTTACGAAAAGTTTTGTGCCCACAGACAAGTTTCAAGATCTCATTTCAACTGCAATGATTATTTTTCTGGGTTTGAAATGGCATAAATATGCATTTTCAGAATCAGTTTTGGTTAAAAAAAATTTTTAATGGAAACTATTAGAGTTCTTTTTAGATACACATTATACTTTTAGCTTTTTTAGCGCATCATAAAAATGTAGGGTCACAGTTTAAATCCACATTCATGTGTGTCGCCAACAGGAAAACTCCACCCCAGTTGAGCACCTTGCATGTAGAGGTGATGAGGCAAGTGGTGAGTGAGCAAGACTCAGAGTTCGCACATTTTGAAACCTCAAAAGCACAAAATAGCTGCAGGTAGGCACGACCCTTAACATCTGTTAAATATGTTAAATCAACATATACCAGAAACAAGTCCAAACAGAACAGCAGTCTTACATTCGCAAACTTGCACATTATCTGAAGAACACCAAACATGCTTGAAACATTATTTTCAAAATATTTAATCAAGCTCGCTGTTTACTTACATTAGCAGTGGTTGATACGGCATGCTTATATTAGCCAACTGTTATTTATAAGGGTATTGCTGAATTGTCCAGTTGGCAATAGTGCATATTAGACTTGCAGGCAAAAGGGCTATTTCAAAGATATGATTCACTATATAGTGATATAAATAAAGTTCTGATGCACGGTAACATTAGCAGGTTTTATTCACATTTGATGTGCAGGCTAATTATGTAAATTATAAATCAAGTAAAAACTGAGCAAGGTGGTGCAGTACTTAACTTTTGGATTCACATTTGGAAGGCCCTGGGTTCGATTCCCAGCCTTGCCCTCCTGATTTCAGTTTTCAATGTGTTTCTGAAATCAATCCAGGTGAATGCTGGTACGGTTCCTCACTACAGACCATGACAGATTCCTCCCCTGTTCCTACTTTTTTCAGCAACTTGCTCCTCACTGTCGACAAGGTGTTATCTCCTACCGACCTAAACCAAGTAAACTGCAGGCTGTGATATCTTATGTGCTATCCAAGAACAAGTAGAAAATGGCTTAGGCTTGTGTTAGCAACATGCACAGAAGTAAGAGACACATTGAAAATGTAAATCAGTTTATGCACTCAAATAAAGCTTACACAAATCTTTAAGTTCAGAAAGTTTTCGAAATTGTTAATGAATGAAACTTGTTACTGTTTTTAACAACTTCTTTGGGAAGAGAGATTTTCCAAGAGTTTTGGTTTCTATTGTTTCTGACTACTTCTTGCAGGTACCAGCAGCATGGAGTTCCTCAGTGTCGATTGTTCTAAGTCCTGCCTGGCATATAAGTGTGTGGCATTTCTATAAGTAAGATAGTTAAGTGTCTGTAGGCAGTCCACCTAATACAATTACAGGTATTAACCAATAAGCATTTAATAACAAAAACATATAAATGATGCTTAATGCCACAAGGTATTCTACGAAATATTGCCCCTGGAAATCACAATGACAACAGTGAGTAAAAGACATACGTAATTACCCATTACTGAAAATAAATCTTTAAAAGTAAAGTGCACACGTTATATTCACAGGTCATCACTATCCATTAGAAATTTACACTCTCAGGCACAAGAAATTCCTCGTCTGTACGAGCATTCAAATCACCTTGCTTTTCAGCTTTACCATCAAATGTTTCAAATTACCACCATAAAGAGGAAAACAATTTACAATGCTGTTTTTAAAATGTGAGTGACCAATTGTCAAAACAAATATCAGATCTGGTACCAGGGATGTTCTTCACAATAAGAAATTAATTACATCCACACAGTGTAAATAAACCTTTAGAATCAATCCGAAGAACTGCATAATTTACACACTTTTAGCCAAACAATAAAATCCAGAACTTAATCAAGGAGTTTCTTCAGAGAAGAACTGTGATGTACCATGCGTAACATACTTATTATGTCCAAATACAAATGAAAATGAGAAAAGGCCAAAATCACAAGAAAGAATTGTCGAAATATGAGGTGCTAAAATGTGTACATATGAACATACACCACAATTGTGTTGCAATGTTTCTAGCTACAAACATACTTACACTTTTATGCAATATTTGAGATGTAGCACCTTAAAAGCACACTGGTTATGTGTTGACATAATACTTAATTCTTGTGTATGTAAAATATAATTTATCATCACTTTGTGCCAAATGAGTTAATAAAACAACAGTGCAAGAGTGTTTAGGGTCGTTCATATTAGGATATCATTCTTCATAAATTTGTATATGGTTTATTTTAACAAAAAAATGTATTTGAAAAGAAGTGGACAGTGAACACAATCTGCAGTGTGCCACTCTGTTCGCCGCCTGATGAAGCTCGTCTAGCCAACGAAACGTTGCGCAACAACGCATCTGCGTGTAAAATGTGATTGCCTGACATTTGTTTGTGTGTGTGTATATACGAGTACCGCCCTGTGGGTATTTGTGCATTCTGTCTACTTTTTATAATGTAATTTTAAAATCAGTCACTTTCTCCATGCCATTCATTGAGAATATGGACTCTAAATGCACACGTCCTTTATACCCACAAAAAGTATTAATGAACATATTTTAGAATAGTAATTGAAATATTGAAACCTTTGGATACTCTATTAAAGAAAAAAATATTTGATTCTTTTTGCCATAACTACTTCCATTTTTGTGACTTTGGGCTCTCTGTAGAAATAAATGGAACAATATTTACATGGCAAAGACGAAAAATCACATATTGTATCCTAATACCTTAAAAAAATTCAATAATTCACCTGGAGCAAAGGTGCTGGAATATTTGCAGTACACAATGTATGGCCAGTGGTTTGTTAAAAAATGTTAGCAAAAATCAAAAAGACCAGGTAGATTGGTGGTTGTGTACTCACCTCCCAACCTATGCATACGAGGTTTTACCTCCATAGGAGCTGACATCAGCTTACAAATCTCAAGCAAGACATCAAAGTTTAACACTGAGTGCGGTTCAGATTTACTGACAATTAAGATAAGCTAGAAAGAAGTGAGTCGTGTATATTCACAACTGTGTGACGATCAGTTATGTTGGTCTCTGTATTCACATTTATAATAGTCTTATTGGTTCCAACATCACCAGACATGCTTACTATACTGTGCAATATACATTACTGGTTGGCTATCTGCCAATATGATACTTTGAAAGTGTCCCAATCAAATGTCCTTTCCTACACAGAATAGTGAGAATAGTATACAATCCATCCTTTTCACTTGAGTAATTTACACTCTGAGTGTTGTTGATGTAATATTAAATTATAGAGGACTCTATAAAAACTGCTGGGGAGCCAATATTTGGCCAGTGTCTTCAATGAATGTGGAGGTCATCATGTAATGGCAAAATCAATACAACTCAAACTGACATGACGTTATATTACATCTGCAGTAGGTACTCAAAGTGTTAATAATTTTTCTGGAAAGCGGTACTCTGTTATTCTGTTTACACCATTAAGATGAAATGTACATAGTAATTGCTATTTTTTTACCTAGAATCTGTCATCCGACCTCGTTCCTTGGCCGACAAAAGCCAGTCATGGGTCGTATGTGCACGGGGTGCAAGGTCGTATGATGCATGTGCTATGTGTGTTCGGTGCATCTGCACCTGGTGTAGAGTACAGTGAATGTAGGCCCGATGGCCAAAGCCAACAGACAAAAAGGTTCATGTTAGTATGTACTGTCTTTTATGTATTTATTTTGCCTCGCACTTCTGTGCACATTTTTATAAACTAGCAAGTAAAGTATTTATGTATGTATTTTTCCATGCACTCCTGTGTACGTTCTTGTGATAAGCAAAGAGTCTTCCTTCCACTTCAATCATGCTTCATTATCCATGCACATGGTTGGCCCGGGGCCTCCACTTCCAGCGCAGGCTACTGTCCCCACTTCCAACAGTCATTCGCCAGTCTTTTGTAGGAGCTCAAGCCGGACAGGTGTGTGCCATGTGGCCCGTGGGGGCCTCAACTTTGTTAACTCTGATCTAGTCATTCTGCCTGGTCAATTAATATCTGAACCTATTTCTTTTTCTCCGCAGCCGGCCTTGGCCCTTTCATTGATTCAGAGGGCTCTTAGTTAATAACCTCGCCCTCTGGCTTTACTATTATTTGTGACAGCGTATCTAGCTCGGGCTGGTTCGGGCAAGGCCTCATGCAGGTGTTTTGTGCTGCAGTGTATCTTGTATCGATCATCATCTTCATCACTCCTTTTCAGTTTGTGTAGCACCCTGCACATTTCAGTGTCAAAATAGCCTGTAATAAACGCTAGATGGCTCTGGATCTAACATGCAGCACATGGTCACACTTATTTCCTAAGTGTAAGTAACCAGCCCCCTTGTGCATTTGGCGTGCTTCGTGGCCAACAACGGAGGACAAGGTATGTGTCGGCATAAACCTTCCAGCCACGTGGCACCGTAACGACCCTGGTAAGAGTTTCTGCTCACTGCGTGGCCGTGCGCGAAATCACGGCCTGGCTCCCTGGGATTACTTCTGTACATCTACCTCCATCTACCGCCTTACCAGTTAACGCCGATAATAAATCATCGCATCACTTAATATAATTGTGTAAATAAAGGCAGTAATACTCACGTGGCACAAGCATCCATGTTAACTTGGCCATTTTCACCTGTCCTCCTGGAGATGAGTTCTGCCACTGAGTCGCCATACAGCGCTGAGCCATCCAGGAAGGAGGAGACCATGTTCATCTGCTGGCGCTGGTCTGCAACAGCGTCACCACATAACCACTTACCACTTACCACTTTGCACTGATCACTAAACGTATTCTTTGCTGCCTGGGATTCAACTGATTTTCACAATGAGCACTAAAGGTGTGCACATATTTTTCAATATGGCTATTATTTAACAATTTCTTGATAGTTTTTGATGGAGACTGTTTACTTTTAATAGCTGCTCCAAAACAGTATGTCAACTTTGTGCACAGAGACCATAAAACCTTTTGGGAAACTACTAAGAGTTCCCTAGCATTGTAATTGAAATTGTAAAATATGTACATTAGCAAAATCTACCCCTTAAAATTTAATATTATTTCAACAAAATTATAGTTTAGGTGGGACACACAAGGTAATGCTGTGAAAGTGAAAAGGAAAAAAATAATATGTATGCCAGGTTTAAGCATTGAGATGTTTGTATTCATGGAAGGACAGATTATAAGTCAGATGGCATAATCAACATGAATTAATTTGCAACAAATGAACACAACTTTCTCATATTATTGGCAGAACAAGGCATCCGGAGTAACACATGCCATACAGATAGTTCTCTAAGCTTGGCAGACATTTTCAGATGGAAGTAAATACTCCATATTGGCAGGAACAATGACAGCATCACAATGATCCCCTGACACACTACGGCCATCTGATTTGTTAAAACATTAAGGCTGTTGTAATATGGGCTAGGCTCATAGTGAGTATGGGAAGACAGTGGTCACTTTTCCCCTGCCACTCACTTCTTAGTGCCGAGGAGGCCAGCCCCAGAAACAGATGTGAGCCATGTAACTGACCCTGGGAAGTGACCTCACCAGGGCAGCAGTGGCACTCGTGTGATATGAGATAGCGGGCCATCCAGCTATGTTTACTGCTATAACCATCTGATTAGCAAGGGACTGGTTCTACCAACAACCTAGGAACTCTCCCACGATCAGCATATATAAGTGGGGCAGCATGCGAGGGTCGGGGGGAGTTCTCCTACTCGGAGTTGTCTCCTCAGTTCATCCAAAGACAGTTTACCTCTGTAAGGGTGCAGTTGGCTGGTCTCTGGTCCACAACGGATCAGCCAGGTGAAGGGGTGCAACAAATGACCTTGGTGAAGCAGCTAATGGCAGATGTATGGTTGACTCGAACTCCTCCCAGTGTAAGGTTGGAGTGGTAGACATTCCCTAGGCTACGCGGTGAAGGTCAGTGTATTGAGGACATAGTGGCTAGGGTCTTTGCTTCAATAAATGAGAAGTGTTTCACTGCATTCAAAATATTAATCATTGTAGGTTTGTAATCCCTCCCCAGTCCTATGCTGGGATGCCGCCAGCCATGCAGACATGTTCACCAAATGCAGAGGCAGGCGCACAGAGCCAAGCGTACCTCCAGCCCAATACCACACTATACTGTGTACCATATAAGAAGGCCACATTTTTGACAGTTGACAATCGCCGTGTCTTTTCGTTTATGTATCCNCCAGTCCTATGCTGGGATGCCGCCAGCCATGCAGACATGTTCACCAAATGCAGAGGCAGGCGCACAGAGCCAAGCGTACCTCCAGCCCAATACCACACTATACTGTGTACCATATAAGGAGGCCACATTTTTGACAGTTGACAATCGCCGTGTCTTTTCGTTTATGTATCCATTCGCCATCAACAGGCGTGTCAAGAATAGGCTTTGATGTGGCGAGTTAGCGCGTCCAGGAGGTGCTGCTCCGTGTGGCAATTGGTGAACTGCTTGGGTGGCGCTGCATTCGTAAACGGAACTTGGTGGACGTGTGTAGGGTCGTTCGTAAACGCGGTACACGAAATATATGTTACTTTAAAAATTATACAGAGCTCGCGGGAAAATAAAATTATTTGTATATGCGCGTAAATACGTTATTTTAAACAACAAAACTTTTATATGTTTCTGGGTGTAGTTCGGGATATGGATGACAGATGGCACGGAAGGGCATATTGCAAATGATGGTGCACTTTTAACTCACAAGATGGCAGCACCTGGTTTGAGAGTCTGGAAACTTTGGATTTTTTCGTCACATTTGGATACGTATCGTTTTATTATGCATCTCATTTTGAACACCTATACATTACTATTTTATCACGAAGTTTCGTTTCTAAAACTAAAAACTGCTGTTTAATGACCATGTAAAATAAAATGTATTAATTAATGTACGAACTCTTTCTTATGCGCGTATTTTCTGTTTGTGTGATGTGCTTCGGCACTGCTCTCAGAATAGCCAACGTAATATTAACTTTTGTTCGTTCGTGC
>NQII01002289.1:199965-241033 GCA_002778355.1 Clitarchus hookeri
AGAGCCACCCGCCCTCTCACCAGAGAGCTTAACGCTATCGCGTATCAACATAATAAGTTTTTTTCACGTTAAGGTCACCAGCAGGCCGTTAGTGCTGGGTCCATTTTCATGCATTATTCACCTGTAAGCAAGCACGGTGAATGAACCGCTTTACAAAGTTAAATGTGTGTCAATTAATTGTAGGTTACTACACCCTTTGTAGCATCACCCACAATTTCATAGTATATTTCAGGCATACAAGACGGCCCACAATCTCGTCATAAGGTATAAATAGTGCAACAGTAAGTACGTGACAACAGCATCAACAAACTAACGGAAATATCCAGGGCCCCCTAGGCCGTCGACCGAACGAGCCTCGTCATTAACTCTCCACTGGGTTATGGCGCCGGGCAATTCAACACTCAACCAGCCCTGGGTAACCTCGACCACGTCAATATTTAAGCCCCCCTACAAACCATGATACATTTTTTTTACATTATGTTCCTAGAATTCCTGCCAGAGGGTTTATATATGGGTCTGGAACATGATTGTTTTAACACTGTGACGGACTTTGAAACACTTGCAGGTAGCTCACATATTCCCGTTTCTTTCCACAAGTTCTGCTGTGCTGCAGAACTTACCAAGCGAGCAGGGACCGGTGGAGCTGGGTAGTGACCTCTGGTACGAGATGCAGCTTGCACCATCTCTCAGCGCAGAGCACTCTGGATGTTTAGTCTGGCAACACTGCAGGTTCTCTGTACAAAACCAAAAACATGACTAATACAATTCATACTGTAATGCCCATGTCTTTCATACAGCCATATACCAAAGATGAGTCATGACATGTATCCAACAAACAAATATATTTATGTGTGTGTGTGTGTATGAGTGTAAAGTCTTATAGTATTTATTGACTGCATTGGTCATGCAATTGGTATAACATTAATACTAAAATAGTGCAATTAACATGTCAGTGCTCAAAAAAGTGCTTGTTTGTCAGCCATATTTGCATTCAAACCATCTCACTAATTCTGGAGACAGTGCACCAGCAGCAGCAGCAACAACTGCATTCAGTTTGCAGTTTTTCACTGCAACCAAGAACTGGCACATGAAACATGACTAAGGTCAGAGTGAGTGCAAATGAACTTGAATACACAGCACCTAGGTAGTGTGTAATTGGTATAGTTCAGTGCAGTAATTGGAATTTGTTTCAAGTTACACCACTACTTTTCCCACACAGAAGCTTTCAACTGCTGATTGGCCTCCTCTAAAATCAGCACAGTGATTGGAGAGGGAAGCAGGAAGGGGTGAACCGAGAAGGACTGTTTCTAACGGTACTTAGAAGCTTGGTTGGGTCTGACAATTCAGAGTAATGCAAGTCAAGTACTTACTGAAAGTTCTGAACACGTCTGGCTGCTTTGTGCAGAACTGTAAAATCGTAAAGAAAAAATTTATGTGCACCTATAAAATACTGTACCATAGATTTCCAAATAAAAAAAGCTACAAAATGATTTGACCAAATAAAGAAAGAGAGGAATGCAGAATAACAAGTATTGTTTTCTCAAAATTGTAGATGCATACTATGAGAAAGTGTTTCCATACTAAACAAACAAGCTTGAGTGAGTATTCACTGGATGTTTCCTAATACTCCCCAGCTGCATATCCCAATCAGTCAGTAAGCATTAAGGTAACATTTTATTCTCATATTTCCCACAGCAGAAACTGAACTTCCAAAATAATATATATTTTATAACATACTTAACCTTTCTATGGAAAAACAAAGAAAAAAAAATTTAGACAAGAAAAATNAAAATAATATATATTTTATAACATACTTAACCTTTCTATGGAAAAACAAAGAAAAAAAAATTTAGACAAGAAAAAATTTTAATTAAATTGAAAACAAAAATTTAAGTCAGATAGCAACCCCAGTAAGTCTTATCAAAGCTTCACTTATGCAAGAAAGTGTCTGGAGCAAATTTTCTTGAATCACACAATATCCTTAAGCAATACTTGTTTTGGTATTTTCAAAAGACATATGATGTTGCTGCTTTAATGGCCAAGATGTATCTTGGGTTAAAGGTCAACAAAATGCTAAACCTGCCTGCTCACCCNTTTTTAATTAAATTGAAAACAAAAATTTTAAAGTCAGATAGCAACCCCAGTAAGTCTTATCAAAGCTTCACTTATGCAAGAAAGTGTCTGGAGCAAATTTTCTTGAATCACACAATATCCTTAAGCAATACTTGTTTTGGTATTTTCAAAAGACTTATGATGTTGCTGCTTTAATGGCCAAGATGTATCTTGGGTTAAAGGTCAACAAAATGCTAAACCTGCCTGCTCACCCATGTCTCCACAACATATTAAGGAATACAAAAGCTGAGTCATACATTTTTGTTGACCTCAAAACTAGTCATATTGTCACTCTAGCCTCCTTCAAGTTCTATCGAAGTTCATAGGTCTCATGAAAGAGGCGGTGTGAGGTCCAAAAATGTTTGGATTATTGAACTCCCAGCAATCAGATTACATTGTCGTATTGGGATTCTTATTTTTAGTAGAGGGTGGTGAGAGGGAAATATGATAACAATTTATAATATATAAAAATATATTACGTAAACCCCTGTACGACTTTCACATCAGTAGGCCTACTATATACTTTATGTTTTCTACAATTCATCACTTTCCAGCATCTAAGGCCTAAAAAAAAAAAAAACGAAACATTTTATTGAGTGGTACTTTAGTCAAAAGTACTATAAAGCTGGACCAAATGAATATATCATTGACATTGTCAATTAAAATACTTGTCCACAAAACTAATCCCAACTGAGGTATCCTCTATTTACAACTGTATACTATGTTCCTACTTCATGGTACAAGCATAGAGAAATACCGGTTTAGCTGATTATTGTGCTCACAAGAAGCAACATAATACTCCCAAGGATCATCAAGGCAGGTTAGCAATTGCTGTGAATGTGCTTCATTTTCATTTGATTGAAGGTAATAAACATCCAGCTGTAGTGCATTTTGGTTAATCACGAGGGAGGTGGAAAGCTAAGGTAAACTCGCCACCATACACAGTATATATATTTCCACAATGTTTACATAAATAAGTGACATTAGAACATTTCTTCTGCTCTAGCTGTAATGCAAGTGCATTATAATCAATTTGCATAAAATAAGCCTATTATATTTTTTGTAAAAGGTAGTTAAATTGAATGTAAACAAACGTGCATCCCTGTTCAAACACTTTGTTTCGACAGCTCTTATTGCAGTTTGTGAAACAATGTCTATCTCATATCTTTCATGTGTTGAAGTGCAGGGTTGTCTGCCGGACTGTCCAAGCAAATCGGCCCACCTCTAGTGGAGTATTGGCTGCAATACTGTGTTTTATAGTTTTACATGTTTGGATCTATCGACCAGCTCACAGCTGGAAGGGGCAAATCATTTCCTGCAATTGCAAATCTGTCACAAGATGCGGGTCCTGTTTCTACGTTCCATAGAACTAGAACCCAAAGCAATGAAATTTCACAGAATGTTTGTTTAGCATTGTAAAAAATATAATTAATAATATAAAAATATACGTAGAACAATTGTACCACTTTTTGAAGAAGACTCGTGCCAAGGAAGTTGTATTTAGTATAAATTTGGAGAGGCCCTAGTCGGGGTGGGTGTGAAGCTAGTTCAGGGGAAAACAAGGTTAACAAGGAACAGAGGAGGATGGATTAGCCAATAGGAAATGAGTTTCTGCAGCGGTCTCCGTAAGCATGATTATTTTGTACAGTGTGTACAACAATGGTATGGCTGCAATTACCATTGAAACAAAACAGTGCACAAGAAAGTAAAATTACATTATAGGTTATTTCGCTGCTTATAGGCACGTCTTTAATTTATATCAGAACAGAATTAAACATTTTTGTAGTGATAAGAAACCATCTCACTTAAAAAATAATAAAAAAATTGTATTTCACACGCTTGTGTAATTAAAAAATTTTAAACTTTTTCCTGACTTAGACTATTCTTAACTTTACTGAACGTTTCCAAACCTCTCATTTAGAATCTCTATAAATATGTTGGACTCTTTCCTTTTACAAACTCCCAAAATAATTAGTATAGTGTATTTTTTTTACTTTTCTTTACAATTCAATTTTGATTGTTGTTGCAGTATCAATTAAATGTGTCAGAGTTATAAATGAAACACTTTCTGATAGTATGCGCATCTACACTTTTGAGAAAACAATACTTATTATTCTGGCTCTTCAGTGCATAATGTAAAGTCATTTTGAAAATTTGACAACCTCGAGCACCCCATTTCATTAAATGCTGGCTATGTCCTTCACTGCAGTTGTAAGGGAGCACTGTACTCACTGGGGCTGGCGGGAAGTGCCATGTCTCGCAGCAGCAGCTCGCCCCAGGCGCCCACCAGGCTGGTGACGAAGCCGTGCCTGCTGGGCTGAGACCACGCGGCCGACAGCTGCGCCCACACCTTGTCCACTGGTGGCCCATGCCTTGGCGAACTCACTCCTGCAAAACACACATGCCACATCACTATGCATGATCCTTCCTCCCAAACTCTACCTACTCTTCCCTTTCACTATGGATACATGGATTGACGGTTGAATGAACACCAGTGGTGTGTCAGTCGTAGATGTGTTGCAAGGCACACAGTACCTTTAACTCCAGTAGTTAGCCTACAACATAGGGCCACCAAAATAGAAAAAAAAAGCATGCTACCTGGAGCAGAGCGTCTCATAACACAATACTACTATAGTTTATTTCAAATCAGAATTACATTTTTTTGACAGATTGTGTGGAAGTAGTATCCAGCAAACAAACTACGTATCCTTCCGCTACCACATGGGACCACCCGACTGTCAAAACATGTTTTGTCAGATGCCATCCTACCTACATTTAAACATGCCACCAAGCTGCTCACGCATAGAAAACTTAATGAGAAAATTATTGCTTTTGCTGTAGAATATTTATCACTGCAATGGACATATGTTAATTAAGCTGCTTACTTTATTCACTTGAAAATGTTTCAAAAGTTACAGCTTTCTTGCCCAGCAAACAGAAATACATCATAATGCTCACTGGAAATTATCTATATTATCGTGTTTGTTTGACTTTCGACAGTATGTTCATAACATTACTACAATTTTTCTGTCAAATCCATTCACAAGGTCACAATTTTGTAACATTATCCATATTAAAATTCAATATCACAAACACTTGAATATTTATTCTAATCAAAAGAATGAATTTGTATTTGCAACTCTCACATCCGTTTTGCTGACTGCACCTACAACTAGAGTCATGTGGCTATAGGTCTACTTAAAAGCTTGCTTTGTGCTTAAAAGCACGACATAAAACTGTGGAGCATGGTTTGTTCTGTGAATTTGGTTCAACGTCCTTAATACAATGCTAATTGTGGTCTTTATGCAATAGCAGTTTAGGGGTTACAGCACAATGCTAAACTTGAAAATATTAGCGTCCAGTAAAGTTGGTAACGACAAAGTGAAAGTAGTTTCATGTTTTAACATTGAATTAAAAGTGTTAGATAAGTATTTGAGAACACTGAAATGATTTATTTTGCTTTCTGTTTTAATATATTAAATGTAATAATCAGCAAATTTGTAAAATATTTACAGTTAATATAATTCCGCAGTTCCACTTGACTGATGCATGAAGAAAGTGATCAAGGCATGGTAATCTTAATTTTACATAATGAGCAATGATACAAGATGTGCATTCAAGTAGATCTTAAATAGGGCTTTCAAAAGTGATCAGTATACCATGAACAGCCTATATGTATCCGGTTCACTTTTATTTGAGAACTTGTGAAATCAACCGTTGAAAAATACGATGGTTGATTCTGAAGTCATGACACAAGTACTGTTTGTCTCCTGAAAATAACCCAACACAGGAATTGTATTAAGTACGGTTGAAAGTTTACAACAAATGGGCGTCGATCCTTTGGAGGGGTTGCATGGGTTATGCCTTCAACCCCCGCCCTCCTAAATGCCCATAAGCAAAAGCGACACAAGCCGCGACTCGGCCACTTAAAAACAATCATGGCTATTAACTCAGACTTCGTTGTCATAAGAATTTTATTTAAAATACATAATTGGATGATCTGAAATACTGCACTGATTTTTTTATACAATTACGATGTTTGTAGTCTATTGAAAAGGATTATATCATGACTTCAAAGTCACGCCAATCGCCCGAATTTGTTTGAAAATCAAGATAATTACCCAATTTTTGTTATTTGTTACTTGTTATGATCATGAGTATTTGTATGCCAACGTTTTTGGCTGATTAATGCTTATTTAAGTCACTTATTTTAAGGTAGGTGTGCCAAAAGTAGTCCACTTAAGCTTTAACACCATATCAAAACATTCCATTGACAAATTAAAAATCAGAAAAAAAAATATTTACACATACCACCACTAATGTACAAGAAATGTCCAGCAAAATAGCATTAAAATTAAACTTCTTTTGTTTTTATTTTTAGTTTAAAAAAAGGGGGAATTTTGGCCATATTTGAAACCGACATTGCATGAGCTGTACGTTCTAGATAAAATTGCTAAATGGTGTGATTGACGTGAACCACACATCCACGAGCTCCTTGTGCCCACTCTGACCGCCGCAGTCACAACTACTACACCAGCTACAAAGGGCCGCTCCAACAATATCAGGCTAAGAGTGCGAAGTGTAGGTCGCCAAGAACGGAATATGAACCTTCTAGCCAACAAGGATTACGTAACTCAAGAGACCGCCCTACTTATTTATTACAAGAGATAACTCTTAATAAATAGACGCGATCCGAAACGGTGTTTACCCCAAAGCCACAGCCATTGGGTGCACTGGCATTTGGTCGTTCCTTTATAGCAGCACGCACCACGACCTACAACGAAACGCACCACCAAATAGCATCGAACTGGCTTGTAGGCAAAAGCTGAAGTGATAAGTGCCCCAAAGTGTCACTAGTAGTGTGCAGCATTTTTACAAACACATTAAACACCGTCACTGCATTCACAGCTACAGTCAGGGGTGTGTTCTATTCTATTAAGAGAAATCAATCATGGCATTCTACACCCCTCTGCCATGGTGGACTCGTCCATCCCTTCAGGAGACAGCCACCTGGCATCGCTGCAGCCAGTGAAATTCAGAAACATCATAGGTAGTGAAATTCAGACACTTTTTACAAGGAATTTAATATTGTATTTAATATTTATTTATAAAAGGCCAATTATGTTTTCATAAAGGGAGATTGTCTATAAAGGCCTCCATCCTTGTAACATGTAATTTAGTGCGGTGACATGCCCCTTCCAACATCACAACTTCAATCTTAACAGAGATATGTTAATAAACGCAGGTGTCACCAATGTGTTCATCTAATTTATACAATTTTTCACCATTGCAATCATATCACATAGTGTTCATGTTATGTTTCATCATTCGCAGTTTGACTTCGAATCACTCGGCCAGTTCGTCTCAGCACTCGGACCAGACCGGTGGCGTTTGTCGCCCGCTCCACGAGCCCCCTCGGTACCATAATTTGGGCTGTAATCACTTCACTGCAATATTAGCTCAATTATTCCAGAACACTTCTTTTATTTATTTTAAGGCTTTACCTAACTAAGAGCAGTAGGAAGAACAAAACGTGAGTTAAGTGTCGCGAAATCTTCATGTAACAAAACATAATTACTGTCAAAACAGCTTGAATGTTCCCATACTCAAGCACCACATGTCTTATTTTGTGCTATAGATCCCTCTTGCGCAGAGGACACGCTAACGTATTTTTAACCAGCTAAGAAACTGTGCGAAAAATCACGTTTCGACTCCAGTAATTTTACACTAGTTTCAAGAAACATAATTTTAGAGTGTTATGAAGTGTAAATGTATAATGACCATCTATAAAAGGACTTATAATTATCTTTATGTAGATCACGCAGCACATCAAAAACGTGCGGCACGCATGTGGCTATGTTGAAGGACAAACCACATGGCAATTCCAAGGCCAAATCACAAATAAGTCGTTTATATTTTACTCATCATGTAAATTACAAAACTTTTAAGACACTTTTTATATGTAAACCTAACTAACAAAATACGCAAAAATAGGGTTAACATTTATTTAACAGTGCACCATATGTCTTATGAAACACGTAAAACATTAATAATAAAAAGTTGTATATAGTGTTAAATTTTGTTCATACTCGGCACGACACGTAATTTTTAAAGTGTTCTTATTGTTTTAAATAATAACAATAACAGTAACAAAGAAATTCGTTGGAAGCAATCAGTATAAAAAAAACCACGTAATAATTGTATTTACAAGTGATTGCATCATAATTTCAAGAAGCATGCAAGACTAGCTATCAATATTTATAACAACATGAAATATTTAACGTAATAAATAGATAGTTAGTAATCACCAGAGGCAATAACCGGCAAGAAGAGAAAAGTGCTCAGCAGCCCTCAGCTGCGAAATTAAATCAAACAAAAATGTTTGGCCCAAAAAGTGAAAAATTCAGTTTCATGGCAAACTACAATTATTGTGCATCAAACAGCAATCGTCCTCTAGCGCCCTCGTTGCTGGGTAGGAGGTGAATACCACCCACCACCCCCATACTGAGCAGGGTGGTTGAAGTGACGCACCGCCCTGGAGCGCGAGTGTAGCGGCTACCAACCCCATTCCCTTTCAGAAGTAACGGAAAATTCCTCCTTGCTCTTGGCAAGTCACACACGGTGCGGGAGTTAAGAGAGTCGGTCTTGTATCCGCATCATAGAACGATTCGTCACCACGATAACCAGGCCGAAACGGGGATGGGTGCTTACAAATTAAATTGGTGCACCAGCAACAGAAAATTTTTAACTTAATGCCTCAAGTGAAGACGACTCGGGTAAGACATTAAAAGAATTAATAGAGAGCAAATCGAGAATGCTTGGAGCAGTAACTCTGACGGCAAACGAGTGCCATTGTGCACTGAATGCAACAGACTGCGAGTGGTCCGACGCAACGACAGCCTCATGTGCCAGTGTACTCTCGTAAAGCAACAAGAACAATGTTTAGAAAAATTATAACCAGAAAATAAAAAAATTAAAAAATCACCATTAAATAATATTTACAACTGACGATGCGAGAAACAGATCTTATGCGCAGTACTAGGAAATGGGACAATTTTGTGCAACATTTGTCACAGAAATCACCACGCCGAATGTCTCACAGGAACAGAACAGGCAACCACTGTCGAATTCTGTGCGACAAATATGAACAAGCCGTGCGACCAACCAAACAGGGCATGGTGAACAACACCTCGGGACGTTTCGGGTGCGAACAGTGCGCGAACATACTGCGAGTGACAGTGCCATGACCCCCACACAGAGGACGGCGAAAATTACAGCCATCAACAAAGCCAGTTAGTGCATTCGCCGGACATGGACGGAGCAGCAACGCCATAAGGAAACCCATTGGTGCCACACACCACCCCTTTCTCCATGTGGCATCTGCCACACCAGGTGGCCAGGACAACACCAGCAGTTGTGGCACCAACAGGGACGGGCACGACACCAGCCCGATTCCAGTCGCTGTCTACCTTCGAGGGAAACACCAACGAGGACCCGCAGGCGTTCCTGAGCGACTGCACAGGACAATTGGGCAGGTACGGTGTTAGTGAACCAGAGTGGCGTAGCTGCATAGGAGGCGAATTGTCAGGGGAGGCACGCACATAGTGGAAGTCCATTGAACACTAAGGCATACAATGGACCGAATTCCAAAGTGCCTTCCTCCGACATTTTAACACAGTATATGGAACATTACAGGCTCAAAGCAGTGCCGTTTTAGAGACCCTGGGTGATTATGAATCACTAACAGCATTTTCAACCTGTACAGCCAATATCATCAGACATTTTCTTTGACATATGCAAGACACAGACATTTCGAAAGTAATAGCGTCAACAGTAAAATCAGAATTCAAATTGCTGCTGGCACCACTATATGATGATATTTTGAGAAATGAAAACTTAATTGTCGTATAGCACAACTATTAAAAATGTAGTCCCGATAATTACATGAAGGCCGTGGAAGCCTGTTGCTATAAAAAATCTTGATCCGTCAACTGAATCTCTAAATGTGAATGGTGCTTCAATATATTCATATGCTTGAAGAATAGTAAAATATAATCCTAATATGATCGTAATTATTAAACTTTGATTTTTTTTAATATTATTATTTAATAATCTGTGATGTGCTCATGTAATAGTTACACCTGATGTTAAAAGGATTGTTGTATTAAGTAATAGGATTTGTATTGGATTAAATGGGATAATTCCACTTGGTGGTCATATTGATCCTACTTTTACCGCTGGTGATAATCTTCTATGGAAGAATGTTCAAAAAAATGGCAGTGTGGATCAGTTCATGAGGTCCACAGCCTTGCTAGACCAGACCAATACCGAAAAGAAAGTGCACTGCAGGGAATGGGATGGGCCATACCAATCTCGGCCTCGTGACTACTGTACATGGAATGGGTACATATAGCCATCAGCAGGACACAGCATGGAAGGGGTGAACCAAACAACTCGTAAGGACATGGGGAATAGCCGATTTGCTAGATAAGTAACAACTGGCCCAATCACGGCAGCTGAAGCCAAGCAGACGGGAGCAGTTAGAAGGGAAGGCCCTCCTTTTCCATGCAGGTTTTGTCCAGACCAACAATACCACTGGCATAACGAATGCCCTAACCAAAAGAGGCATATGGAGGAAGTAAGCAATGGCAGGAAACCACCGCCGGTAAACTAGCTGGTGGTGAAGGCGAACCAGACGCTTACTGCCTCCGGCCAAAACAAGAACATGCAACACAGACACATTGGCATAAACACATGGTAACACCCACTCCACAAAAATTGTGTTACAGCAAACGACAACAGACAACGAGCAGGAAATCTGCAATGTCATAGAGATCACATCGAACACGGAAACCAGGCTACATGAACTCAAGACCTTGGTCATCAATGTACATCAATGCGTACACATGCTGGCCAAGAAGGCTAAAATCATACAAGGAGATGGCACGTGGTGACGCATCAGGGACACACACATCGAGAACAGTCGGCAGCATCCCGATGCAACCTGGTGCCTCTACGTACCAACAGGATCACATGAAAACATGCTAAGTCACGCCCACAGTAGCCATTTTGTTGGCCATCCCAGGGCAAACCAGACGGCCAGGAATATCCACACGCATTTCCAGTGGCCAGGAGCAAGCAGGGACATATGCAGGTATGTGAAGGAGTCAGCCCCCTGCAACCACTTCAAGAGCGGGAGAGCAGACTGGGTAAACCAACAGCAACCCAGGGTGCCGACGGGAATCATTCCAGACTGTGTCCTTAGACCTGATGGGCCCCTACCCCCACACTTCCACAGGGAAGAGGTTCATCCTGGTCGTAAGTGATGGATTTTCCAGATGGACCAAAGTCTACACAGTCTCCAGCGCATGGGCACGCACCATTGCACGGCCACTCGAAACTGAGTTGTACCCCTACTGGGGGTACCCAAAAACATTGCTCACCAATACAATGGTACCCAGTTCACTGGGAGGTACTGGCGTGAGCTGTGCACTCATAAAAGGGGGCGGGGGGGGTTAGACATCATACAACTACAATATACCACCCAAGGTCAAACCCCAGTGATAGGAGAAAGCAAGACCTCAATACTCAGTTACAGCTAAGAATGGGGAAAGACCACACCAGCTGGGCCAAACATTTACCTGCTGTCCTACATACCGCATGGTGACGGGTGAATCTAGCAACAGGGCAGACTCCAGCAATGATCCAGCAGGGTCACGAGCTAATGCTACCCGGGGAATTTTGCCGCATGCCAGACAGAGGGAACGGACACACCAGAAGAACGGACAGCTAGAAGACAGCGCAAGGAGTTAGAGTTAACAGCAGCTCGTACAAACCAAGACCCCTTCATCGAAGAATGGATGCTTGCCACCACACAAGCACCGCCACGGTTGGCACCTGCCAACTGGTACGAAGAACGTCTGCACCGGGTTCGCCCAAAAATTGAGCAGACCACATTCAGTTGTGAAGCCACTGGGATACACCTTATACCTCATCAGGCTGAGGATCAGGAAGAAGGCTGCTGCCCACCGCGACAACCTCCGATTGGCATAACGACGCTTGTCCAGCAGGGTGTCGAGCATCACGAAAACAACACACCAGAGGCGAAGTCGGGATACAGAGTCCCAGCAGCGATGGAAAAATTCTCAGGTGCCTCTTCTCAGCCACGACGCCTGGCATCTCGACGCCCACAAGGGACATGGAAGAGGAAAAAGTACCCAAGGGAGGATCACCGCCGCCAAGCACAACCATTAATACCGCGAGTATCACTGCAGACCCAGGAAAATCACTCTGCTGCATCGTGACACCCTGCGTCACGGTGCTGGTCACCAAGGACGCCGCCGATGGCGAGTCGCCAGAGACACCTGTGAGACAGAGCTCCCCACAGTACAGCTCTCTTGACGGCTATGCTGTGACACCCTCAGCGGTACCAACATTGGGGGACCTGACACTGGAGGACGTCGGCCAAAGCGGCGGGGGAAGCGTAACTAGGTTTCACAGCCCTTCACCGGGCCCTCTCATTCCCCTTTGCCAACATCCACATTTTACCGATGTTCACGCCGCAGCGGCAGTAGCAACAAAAAGAAGTCAGAGGAGGAGGGGTCCATACCTCTCATCGCCTATCCAAGCTGCCACACCGCCTGGTCACCCCAGCATGCATAACATGTGGTGGGGACACCTCCTGTGCACACATGATTGTCATGGGATGCCAGCCTCGCCAGGGTCAGCCACCTGGCCCCCTAGCAGTAGTCAGAGTCAGCTCCTAGAAGTGAGGGCCTTATGCACTGAGGCCACGCCACAAGCTTAAGCCACCCACCGCCTGTTGCGCCTAAGGCCATAATGGGACACATGGGGGACTGTGCAGTCAAGTGGTCATCAGAGGAGGGGCCGTTTGACTTGAACCATGCATCTATGTGTTCATTGTGTCCCATTCTGACCGCCACAGTCACAACTATTACACCAGCTGCACCGGGCCCCACCAACCATATCAGGCCAAGAGTGCATAGTGCAGGTCGCCAAAAATATAACTTGCACCTTCTTGCCGACAAGGATTACATAACTCAAGACACAGCACTACTTACTTATTACAAGAGGTAACTCTTTTAATAAATAGGTAAGTGATTCGAAACTATGTTTTCAACAAAGCCACAGCCGTTGGGTGCACTATCAATTGGTCGCTGTTTCGTAGCTGCTCGCACCACGACCTACGACGCAACGCACCAAGTGGCGTAGAACTGGCTTGTAGGCCGAAGCTGAAGTGATAAGTGCCCCAAAGTGTCTCTAGTACTGTGCAGCATTTTTACAAACACATTAAACACAGTCACTGCATTCACAGCTATGGTCAGGTGTGTATTCTATTGTATTAAGTGCAATCAAGCATGGCATTCCACACACCTTTGCCCACGTGGATTTGTCCATCCCTTCAGGAGACAGCCATCTGGCAACACTGTAGCCAGTGAAATTCATACATGTCACAGGTAGTGAAATTCAAACACTTTTTACAAGAAAACCTAATAATGTATTTAATGTATATTTATATAAGAGCAATTATGTTTTCACAAAGGGAGATTGACTATAAAGGCCTACATCCTTGTAAAGTGTCATTTAGTGAAGTGACACCCCATCAAATTCACAACATCAATCTTAACAAACCATTGCAATTATATCACATAGTGTTCATGTTGTGTTTCAACATTCGCAGTTTGACTTCGGTTCTCATCAGTAATGATGGAAACCGAGGTTCGTCGCAGCACTCGGACCAGACAGGCAGCATTAGTCACCCTCTCCACGAGCCCCCTTGGTACCATCATTTAGACTGTAATTACTTCACTGCAATATTAAACTAATTAACAGGAACATTTCATTTATTTATTTTAAGTACCGAGGGGAGAGCCACCCGCCCTCTCACCAGAGAGCTTAACGCTATTGTGTATAAACATAATATCAGGTTTATTTCACGCTAAGCTCACCGGAAGGCCGTAAGTGCTGGGTCCATTTTCATGCATTACTCACCTGTAAGCAAGCACATTGAATAAACCGATTTAAAAAAGTTAAATGTGTGTCGATTAATTGTAGGTTACTACACCCTTTGTAGCATCATCCACAATTTCATAGTATATTTCAGGAGTACGAGACAGCCGACAGTCTTGTCATAAGGTATAAATAGTGGAACAGTAAGTACATGACAACAGCATCAACAAATTGCGGATATGTCCAGGACCCCCTGGGCCGTCGACCGAATGACTCTCATCATTAACATTCCAATGGGTTATGGTGCAGAACAATCCTCACTCAACCAGCCCTGGGTAACCTCGACTAAGTTATGATAAAAGATATAATTTGTTTACAGAATAAATTGTAAACAATTAAGACAAAAAAAATCAGCAAAATATAATTTACAAAAATTCTTAATAAAAAATGTGTATGTTACTTAAAAACAAAAAAAAAAGTCAAAAATCTGTAACAGTAAATGACCAATTCCGTCTGCGTCCTGGTAGTATGAGTGCACAAATAGAGGTGATCTTATCCCTTCCAGTGAGTCCCTCACATTCCCCATGAACATAGTGTAGGCATTGATTACAAAACCTCATATTGCGTTGTCTATCAGTCTTACACAAATGTCAATACCAGCTTTCACTTTTCTTTTGAAATTTTTGGAGCCTGCTGTTGCTAGCCACAGTATTGACTTTGTCAAGTAATGCTTTATTCGCTTTGACTTTTGAATTGCTTCTTGCCTGGCTAACCCTCGTCTTTCTCTGATTGTTGCATTTAATTACAGACTGTTGACTGTAGGTAACTGTGAGCTGTTCGTCGAACTAATAGAGTACTACAGTCTGGTCACGGTAAACTTCGAAAGTCCTGCTTAAGACCTACTTGTATGCACATTGTGTATTCTTTCGCTATAAGGTACACCGGGGTAAGTGGAAATTCGGGGGAAGTGGAACCCAGCAGGGTTCTATTAACATGGTTAAATAATCTTGTGGTAACATCTAGTGGAATTTCTTTGAACTAACACCATGTTGAATGAGACAAACTAGTTAGAGCGCCTGA
This sequence comes from Clitarchus hookeri, assembly GCA_002778355.1. Classification (NCBI taxonomy): domain Eukaryota; kingdom Metazoa; phylum Arthropoda; class Insecta; order Phasmatodea; family Phasmatidae; genus Clitarchus; species Clitarchus hookeri. The sequence continues at coordinate 215,128 of NQII01002289.1, forward strand.
TCCGCAAGGAAGGCTAAGACGAGGTTACTTCAAAACAGTTCCAGATTTGAGTGCTTTGCCACCTGTTGATGATGATCTTTTATTCTCACTGCAGACCTCTACAATCGAAATTTCATCGCCATTTTTTCGGTAAGATCACTTTATTAATGGTTTAGAATACCCAAGTGTTGTAATTTGAATATTTTGATATGAAATGTGGAATTTTGAGGTGTTTGCATGTGGCCATGTGTCGTTTGTTGATGGGGTAAGTGGAACACAATGATTCGGGGTAAGTGGAGCCTATGGGTTCCACTTACCCCGTAGGTTCCACATATCCCCAATCATCATTGAATTTTGTCAATATGAGAAATATTGAGTAAAATTAAATGGTTAATATGTTACAGATATGGTTCGCAACTACGTACCAAAGAGGACCCCTCCATCCTACTCAAAAGAAACACTCCTTGGAGCAATTGGAAAAGTATAAAAAGTCGAGATGACTGTATACAGGGCTTCCAAAGCCTATGGAATCCCTAAGGCAACATTATTCAAGAGAGTCAAAGGTCAGAGGGGTGTCAAAAGCAAGAGTAATGGGAGACCACCGTCCATTCCTCTTGCTGAAGAGAAAGTAATTGCTGATTGCTTAAAGACAATGGAGCATTGGGGTTTCGGTATATCAAAGAAGGAGGTACTGGAAACTATAGGGTGCTATGTGAGTGAAAACGATATTCCCACGCCTTTCAAGGATGGTATTCCAGGAGATGATTATTTCATTCGCTTCAAAAAGAGTTTAATCTCGGCATAAAAAAGCCTCAGAGCGTGGAAGTTGCCCGCAAAAGAAGTGTAGATCCATTTATAGTTTCAGATTATTTCAAGTTCTTGAAAAAGGTTACCACAAACGTTTTGCCATCACAGATTTATAATCTTGATGAATAAAGTTTCTGTCTTGATCCGAAGAAGACCAAGGTAGTTGGGGAAGAAGGACTTGCAGCTCACAGGGCGATTAGGGACTCCGGATGAGAAAACATTTTTGTATTATTGGGTGAAAATGCTGTTGGCGAGAAATTGATGCCACTTGTGGTATTTAAAGGAAAAAATGTATGGGATTCCTGGATCCCCAAAGATGTAGCATTCCCCAACATGACATTCGCTGCCACAAAGAATGGCTGGATGGACACCATCACCTTCGAAAAATATTTCATAAACAGCTTTCTAAAAAATCTGCCCCCTCAGAGACCAGTGGTTGTTATTTATGATGGCCACAGTTCTCATGTTGGTGTTTCCCTGATAGAGGAAGCGAGGAAGCAGAACATAATCGTATTAAAATTACCTCCACACATGACCCATGTACTGAAGCCCATGGATCTCTGTATTTTCAAACCCATAAAAGATAAGTGGGACGAATAACTTGTCAAATGAAAATGCAAAAATTATGGCAGCAAGTTGCCCAAGTCAATTTTTTCATCAATATTAGCAAAAATTTTGAAAATCCTGAGTCCTACTATAATTGAAAAGGGATTTAAAAAAGGTGGTATTTTCCCTTTCAACAACAAAGTAATTCCCAAGGATCGTTTTGACCCAGCTAAGTTCAGGAGATGGTGTGATGTTGAAGGAAAGAAGAGTACTACTGAGTTGGGACCAAGAACTTCTGTCACCAACCCATCACCTTGTGGAAATTCATCTTCACTATTAAGTATTCTACTTTTACAGAGTGAAAGACCCATTACCCTCTACTTCTCAATTCTTACCTCCAGTCCGGATAATCTCATTTGAGGAACTGCTCCTTGAGCAAGTGAAGCAAACTCCTCGTTTGAACATAAAGCGAAAGAGAGTGTGTGGTGGAGCTGAAGTTATTACATCGGAAGAGGTTCTGGTTAAGATAAAATCATCTTCAAACAATAAGAACATAAAAGGAAATTCTGCAAGAGCAAAGAAGGAAGGCAAGAAGAAAATGGAAGCAGCTGATAGTAGCGAAGACGATGAGGACATAGAACAGTGATGTCGACCGGTTCTGATTCGGATAAGTATGATTTTTCAGGAAGAACAAAGAGAGACAGAAGAAGAATCTAATTTTTTGGAGGTGGTCTCCAAAAACATTTCACAAGCTACAGTAAATTACTGGGTGCTCATCAAATTTGCAAGTGGCAATTCAGAGAAAATTTTTGTCGGACAACTGATGGAAATTGAGGATTGCCTGGAAACAAAATTTGCGAGACGCATTGAACCAACCTCCAAATTTCGGTGACCAAATGTTGAAGAGAAGTGCATAATCCTGGCAAACGAAATTGTCCATTTTTTACCCCTTCCTGTGTTTGACAAGAGTGGGAAATTCACTTTCCCAATGTCCTTCACCTGTTACAAGATTGGCTGTAATATGGGCATCTCATAAGAACGTTTTTAGGGTCATAGTTATCTTGATGTAATTTTAAGTGGTCTTGTTATAAGTATAACCTTTTTCATAATTTTTTATAAAGTGTATCATTAAAAGACTGTTTTTTTAAATGAAGCCTTTATTCGTGTACTTTTCCCCCGTCCACTTGGCAACAGTTTGTAATCAAAAAGAGCTGGCAGTTTCCCCTTACCCCAACCAATGGACGACTAAATAATAAAATTAACCTACAGAACACACAATTAAAGCTAACATTATTTAAATCAAATTATAGTAAAGGCATCTTTTAACAAACACTGTGCTAAAATTTCACGAAGTTCTGTGAACATATGAATGGTTAATAAGAAGTTAAAGTTGCACTAGTGAAATTTGCGGTTCGACTTACCCCGGTGTACCTTATGAAAAATTAATAATGCTATGAAAGAACATACCGAGATCTGCAAAGATTCGTCTACGGGGAATCAGTAATTGTTACCGACAATACCTCTTGCTGCATCGATGGGTACCGACCCGACAGGAGATTATGGTGAGACAGTTAATGCTAAAGACGGAATGAGTGCAGTAGAGTCAATTTGCGCAAAATGTGCACTTGCAAGACGTTTGCATGGATTCGACGAAATTCAAAATAAACTGTCGTCGGTTCTAAATACTGATGAGCATACAACTCCTGCTACAAAGAAAAGTAAATATAATATTGAGGATGAAACAGGAAGTGAAGGCGATCATGAAGACAGCATATATGAAAATGAACATTAAGATAGTGATAATGTTGAAGACGATGGTGAAAAATTTGTCGATGCGCTGACACACCCCTTCAAAACATTTGCTACAATGAGCGACACGAAGAAGGCAGAAGACGCCGAGAATACTGGCTACCTATTTCCCGAATACCCGAATGAACTTGTTGATAGACTCGGATATTTGTTTGACCTTCAAATACGTAGGTATTTCTAGCGCATTGTTGAGATATCTTCAATCATTAGTAAACTGAAGGAATGGGGACATACCGCATGAGACTGTTGGCAATTATCCATGATATGCAAACATCTAAGAAATGTAAAGATATAATGTACAAAATAATTTGAAGGATAGAATTGATATAATAAGTAAATATATTAAATTTTATATACACATAGTGACGTGTGTTCAATTATTATACAGTCTCTTCTGCTTCTCTGAGAGATGCTGAACCGAGAGAATGGGTGGATCCTGACAGCTCGCCTAGCAGCGAAATGGGGAAATTAATGCCACCTATGTGTTGAAAATAGAATCCAACATGGAAGGTACCAACAAAACTCTAAAAACTCTAAAAACAAACAAATATGGCTGCCGCCTGGTGGCTAAATCGACAACTCGCCTGGTGGGTGAATCAATGCACTAGCACCACCTAAGTGCTGAAAACATATGAATCCAAGATTGCATCCTCAAACAGTCTTTAAACAAATGACAAACGAAAAAACCAATATGGCGTTCCATTAATGTATAAACAGGTGACAAATGAAAAAACCAAGATGGCTGCAGATGGAATTAGGGGGATGGGGGGACCCGGAATTGTTAGGTTTTTTTAATGAAATTTTTAATATTTTTTAATAAATGTTTTGAAATTTTTGGAATTATTTATAAATGTCTATAGTTTTTATAATCTTTTTCGGAATTTTTGGAATTTTTTGGGTTCAGTGTCATTTAAGGTCACGGACATGGATTCAAGTTTAAGGTCACCTAGATCCAACATGTATGATATGCACACTGGTCGATCTGGCGAGGGCCGGTCATGTCGGGAGTTTAGTCGATCAACCTGTCATCGAACCCCCTGATTTCCTACGTGTACAACGTAGATCTTAAAAAAAAATTAATAATTGGTTTACTATTTTATTTTTATTTTTGGGAGATTTTATAATTTTTCTGCAATTTTTTAGATTTTTGGTTTTAAGGTCAACGGTATGGGGTCAAGATCATGGGTCAAGGTCTCCCAGATCCTAGATGGCGGTTGGGTGACGTCACAACATGGCGGCCGGCCGGCGCCGTTGCCAGGATACAGTTTTTCCTATTTAAAATACATTATCCCCGAACGCAGATAATCATTCTACTTTCACACTTTTTGAATCAGGTCTTTGAAAAATCACGCCATGTATGACTTGTTCGATTGTTTCCTAAATATGCCATAAATCACAAGCGTATTATTTTTGTGTTAACATAAAAGTACCTGATTTTTAGTTAATTTGGACTTTTAGTTATATTTTATCTATACGTTACATTATTTCAAATATAATTAATATGAATAAAAACGGAAAGAAAACAGGTGTGTTGGTAACGCCTAGTAACAAATAGTTCTTATGAAAAAATATTATGACTGAGTGCCCACGAATGCGATGCATTGCCCCTTTGATGTTATTTTCTAGACTCGGTAAGTTTTGTTTGCATGGGATATCATGGAANCACGAATGCGATGCATTGCCCCTTTGATGTTATTTTCTAGACTCGGTAAGTTTTGTTTGCATGGGATATCATGGAAGTAGAACTCTAGCAGGGCTTTAAAGTAGGAAGTAACCATGAATGGACTATACTGATGTTATCCGTGGTCACACAAAACCTTTTATCGTCGATAAAGAGGAAGAACAGCTTTTCCTCAGACGCCCACACGCACCCGAAAATGACAAAACTGCAAACGAAGTCACCATTGTCGGGATGTTAATGGAAGATGGTATGNACGCCCACACGCACCCGAAAATGACAAAACTGCAAACGAAGTCACCATTGTCGGGATGTTAATGGAAGATGGTATGATGTACGTCGAGAACGCAGGTGTTCTTCAAGTCCTCGCAATGGTGCGGATGGAAACAGGCGTCACTTGTCATGTCGCTGCATGTCTCTGCGTGCTGGATGTGAGACATTGTTGGTCGAGTTCAAAACTCTTAAGGTTCCACTCTTCTGGCTGGCACCATGACGCCAAATTAACTGCACCATTTCAGTTTACTATTTGTGGTTGTTTGCTCCGTCGATTGATTGGTGTTTCACTTATACATAACGTATAACTTAAATAACAGGCACATAAAGGCCTTATTTTTAATACCTTGGGAATTTTTACTTCCACTGCCTCCCCTTCCTCCTTCTGATAGAAAAGTGTGTTCACAAAATCACAATATTGATAATTATGCTTAACAGTTAATTATTTAAACAATTAGTTATTTTATGTGTTAGTGAACAGTATAAACGTTCATTTTACAGTATATGCGAATATCTTGTTTAAGTATCATTTTATTTACATGAGCAGTATTGCTCAGAAACTGAAATAAATACTTTCTTCATAAAAAGAACAGCCTAATTCCCGTAAATTTTACATGCTTCAAATACAGTTAAGATTTGATTACAACATTTATCTATGGTGGGTATTAACTGGTGTGTTCTTTATTCTGTTCTACATCAGAAAATAGTATGCCTTCTGTTATATTAATGGATATGACTAAGGTAGCATAAATTAGGTATCGTGTGGGCGGGCTGGCCAACCTCGAACTTAATTAAGACAGGATAGAATCTAGCACATTGAACATGCAGTATACCTCCAATATGGCGGCTTTGTAAACTATAATGGTATTACCCTGCAATTTTGAATAGTTTCGCTCGTTCAGAATCGTCTGGAGGTTACGATTGTCTTGCCTTGAAAAATTTTCAACGCACTCCTGATCATCTATTTATTGTAAATTAAGGTGCGGGACACCTAGCATGTGCGTTCACTTTCAAGTATGTAAAATAAATCTTTTGTAAATTATTTACCGCCTATATAATTTCACGTCGTGCAGAAACAACCTAGTTCCTTTGGAACGTAATTTACCGGCATGGTGTGTGTGTGATAGACTTCGTGATGTTACGTCGTGTACGTTAGAAATAAAAATAAAAGTTGCGATGTGCGGGGCGGCAAGCAAGTTATGGAAGATCCTTGTAAATCATCAAGATCGCAGTCTTCCTTCTGCGAAATGACTTTGAAAGTGGCGGTCTCGCAGCGAGGAGTGGAGGCGCAGTGTAACATCCGGGGACCGTGTGACCTTAACCTATCACAGGCGGCTGTTCGGGCACCGCGCCTTCTGTATCAGGACAATCAGATCCTCCCCGCCGGAGCCGCCCCGCAAATGACTCGAGTCGCAGGATTCCCCGAGGTGTCCCGTGGAAATTACAGGTAATCTCGCCGCTACTCCGTGATTTCCTCGCAGCATGCTCGCGAGGGAGTCGCACGGCGTCATGTCCCGACATCGTTTACGTGGTCTTGAAATTCCTAAGGCGAGGCCGCCACTTGCGCTGATCGATCGACTAAGCCAAATGTTTGGGAATTTTCAATTTTAAAACTGCCGGGACGAGTTCGCATCGTCATAGTTATGTCGATGTGTTGTAAAAACATGCCATGATTCTCCACGACCCGGCGTTGGAATTAGCCCGCGCTTCTTTCCTACCACTTGAAATATTCCAGCAGTTTTCGTGTATTATTTTCCCTCACGTGTGTCACTCTCTGTTTTGATTTCCCTTACTCCGTCATTGGTGGCATGTTGGAAAAGTGTCCAAGCATATTGACACGTGTCAGTTGAATTGGAATTATACATGTACATCTTTGGCGTGAAACGTTTTGACATTTGTGTACGCCATGAAATCCGCAAGACTTCCACTTGTCGGTCCGTAGCTAGGCGTAACTGTGACGTAAGCGATATGCTTCAGGTTTTCACTTCGTAAGAAGCAAGACGCTGTAGAATTAAACATAGTTTCACCGCTCATCTGGCAAACTGCAAGATTCTCAACCACTGGTGAACCGTAAAAACTTTGTCCTGAAGTAGCCGAATACCATGACTGAGACAGTGCCCATAAGACGAAGGCATATACAAGACTGTAAAGTCTATAACAGTGCAAAATTAAACGCCATATAATAAACTCTAGAAATACATAAGTGTACAAAACTTAGCAACTCGAAGCGCATCGCTTATAACGAACTAAAGGAACCCTCTGCGAATTATGTACGTTCAAAAATATCGCAGATGAACGGAAAATCTACTTAAAGAAAACAATACAGATAAAATTATACATGGTATCTTTTCAACGCAGTTACATTCTATCAGAGTCAATTCACAAATGATACGTAAAAGCGGAGCATGTTATGCAAATAACAAACGCGCAACGTGGTGTCTCCCATTGCAATTAACAGAAAGCCGTTCACACAGTCGAAAATATAGCGAACAAATCGCAGAACTGAAAGTCGCCTAGTGAAATATTATTTCAAGCTCTTATTGATGTAGTACTGAGCTGGGTAGTATTGACAGTTGGCGTAATGAATGAGTTTTTTATTGTGGATACTTGTATGTCGTCTACGTTCTCTTTTCGCGGTCCTTCGAAAGTTTAGAAGTGCGACGTTTCATCTGTTTTGCGTCCTTGTAGAAGCGTTTTTTTCCGCCTGTGGTTGTGGTAATATCTTGTTTTGCTTGTGCTTGTTTGTGTCGTGATCAGCCTCTACTAGTCTTCGCTGAAAACGGTAAAAAGAAAGAATATTTATTCCGAGTGGGTTGTCCGTTATCATGTATAGACGCTTGTGACTTGTTCCGGAGAATAACGGCGTTAATGCTGCTCGTCTAGGATGCTAACAAAAAGAGAAATCAGAAAGTTAAGTAAACTTCAAATTTTTGTTGATGCGCCAATTTGTTAATTCAACATTGGCAGAAGATTGCAACCTCGAGGAGAGAGTTCTTATCTAATGCGTTACTGATGCAAGGAAGCAGGCCTTGTCCCCAAATATAACGTCGTCGGCAGCCGTTCTGTCAGCACACGCACTTACTATTGTTGTGCTAACTGCCTACCAATACCACTTAGGCCTACTGTATATCAACGTGTGAGAGAATCCTTAGTCACTTTCACTCGACACGAGAATAGATGTTACTGGTTCAGCGTTCTACCATCAAAGGCGCAGACACAGAGAAATTATTTCGAGTGCTCTCTCTTGGTAAATACTAGTTTCATTTTCAGGACAACTGGCTACTCGCCAATGCAAGGGTCGTCATCTGGACCTGTATTCGTAATAGCTGGGTATCAAAAGCTAATTTTAAGACTTTCTGTCGACTTTCATTTGTAAATCAATAGAGAACTCGGTTTCTCAAATAATTTTACTAAAATTTCCACATTTGCGTTTATTTTATGCATACCTTACAGTCGAAAATATTTTTATCTTAATATGAGAATCGCAGTAGTAAATTTTTTTTATTCAATAATCATATCTTTACGGGACAGAATATTTGCATGAATGAGTTTTACTGGGGTACGATGTCAGGGCCACTGAAACGTCCGGATTACTCTGCCAGCCTGCACATCTCACAGTTGTAGGGGCACTCGAAAAATAACCGAACTCTTACTTTTGGTAGCTTTCATCTGATGTCACCCTGTTGGTAGGGTATGTACTCTGCCGACTGAATACATAGTAGAATCAACGGAAACTTTACTGGCACAAGAAATAATGCGTTCGAACAAGTTGTTTGGCTAAATTAACGTTTTTTTTTGTTTGGTTGGTAATATTAAAATAAAATTTTATTGAACCAAGTAAACCGAAATGTTTGCGTACGTTTTAAAACACATGTTTTTTTAACAAACCTGTGGCAGATATTTTGCTACTCCCAAAAAATTTCAGTCGGTTATATTTGTAAGTTGGCACCCCTCGAGGCGGAGTCCACGAGGCGCCTCCGGACCACGAAGTTTCAAGTTCCAATACCGGGAAAGACAGGGGAGTTTGGGTTAATTTAGTGTGTAAGACGTTCTCTGAGCCTCTGATTTACCTCTCGTCTGAAAATAACGGGGGCGTTAAAAATCAAATACTTACGTGGAAAAATAGGTTGAAGAGTTCTTTTTAAATAATAATCACTAAAATTTGATGTGACAGCTGAGACTCGCCACTAATTTTCTCTCAGTAGGTGGTGTTTAAGACGAAATATATCAGATAATATTAGCTGAATTGCTGATCATATTTCTTATAAATTAAGAGTTAATTGCAAAACGGTAAACTGTACGAATTCCATTTGTTACAGTGCTCCCAAGTGTTTCGCGAACTCAGGCCATGCTCGAAATGGCACTTATAGTTTACTAAACGGTCAACGTGGCCTGATTATATACACTCAAATGATGACGTATTGGTAGTTTATTTCTTAGTTTTTACTATGTAAAGGAACTTACTATATACTAATTTACCAAATAACTATCAACTCAATATTAGTTTAACATACAAAATACACACGGCAATGCATAATTAATTTATTTTGAAGTTAATAATTGTGTTTTGCTAACATAATTTTAATAGTACTGTTGTAACTGTGTTTATAATTACCGTAATCCTACTAATATTATAAATGCGAAAGTCTGTGTGTGTGTTTGTTACCACTCAGCTCCATAACGGCAGAACGGATTTTTATGAAACTTGGTATGCAGGTACTTTAGGTCCTGGAATAGGACATAGGATACTTTTTATACGGGTCCTGTAGAATAACAACGAAACTTAATTCTACAACGGCTGGGAACGTGACCGAAGTATTTTTTTCCTCAGGTATCAGAGTTTATCAGGCCACCCAAGGACCTCTGAAATGGCTTAACGACTGCTATAAATCGATAACAACCGGGACAGAATATTTAACGTGTCCTCCGAAGCCCGGAAGCGCTCAGATGTTATGCCACTTAATGGTCACCCATCCAAATGTGTGCCGCTGGAAACGTTGCTTAACTTTGGTGATCGATTAAGATCCCTCAGCTAAGCGCAAAAAGTAGTACCTAGGTACACTTATTTCTAAAGCTACAACTTGATGAAACTCACGTTTTTATTTTTATACATCGACGCTTGGAAAGCGAAATGTGGTAAATACGCGATAGTTGCACAGATACACTCCAAAAACAACATCCTACTTCTTGGCTATCGGGTAAAATATATTTTCTTCCTTTTGGGTTGCCGTAATCAGTTTAAAACCTAGGCCAACATAGTATAGTTTTATAATTCTGTTTTCACATAAATGGATTGTCTTTTCTCAATTTATTTATTAGTGTATCACTGTAAAACTCAATTGTACCCGGGCGAAGCCGGGCCAGTTCGCTAGTAGACTGTAAAATACTAGCGCTGGGCTTGTGTGTTAAAATAAAATCCAAGCATTCTGAAGATTATGTAAAACAAATACGCTCATTTTTCAACATTACATTTCCTTAAATTCCTGCTAAAATTTCTGTGTGTTGTTACGACTTCTGAACAAGTGACTTCTGGCAGCATCAGAAATGATACCTAACAAATCGTAAATTACTAAATAACGAAATGATAATTCAAATGTATAATAATTCCTACTAGAAAGGCAGGAGCGACTACGATCTTCCATTCGTGTTACTTCAGCTAACTGCACTTGTAAATTGCCTTTTGTTCTTCACGTCGCATGGACAGCTTCATGAGCTAAGGTAAACAGGCTCGTAAAACTAAGTATTAGGGGCCGCAGTGGTGTAGGGGTTAGACTACTTGCCTACCACCAAGGCGAACCGGGTTCGATTCCCGGTGGAGTCGCTCCAGAATTTTTGCAGGAGGGAATCGTGCCGGACGATGCCACTAGTCGGCGGGTTTTCTCGGGGATATTACGCTTCCCCCGCCCCACAATTCCGGTGCTGCTCCATACTCACCCTCATCGGCTCTCAATACCACGATGATCACTCCACGAAGTAGTATGTTCGGTTCTGCTTCATACAATTACATTTGTCCAAAAAAAAATCGTCAAATATAATGTTTATTACTGAAAGTATTATGAATCGTTACTCCGTGGTTGAGGTTCATCCTCAGCATCTCAACTTTTTATATATAACTATGCTAATCATTTCTTCCGAGAAAAAAAAGTACAAAGTCAATATGTTACATTTGTTCATGTTGCACTCCTCGTGATGTAAAAAAAATTAATGTTTATGAATACTTATAATATAGCTAAAGATCTTATTTTTTAATTCGCAAATAATTATTTACCATTTTTCAGTGTGTGTGTGTAATTTGTAACATAAACCTGTCCTAGACATTGTATATTAATTATAATTGTAATATAAAAAAAACCTTTATAGTTTATTTTGAAAATATTTTTTTAAAAAAGGAAGAAAAGGCTTCTTATTCTAAGAAACGGGGCCCATGAAACACTGGTTATGCCGGCATAACTACTTCACAGCCACTAACATCACACACAACCACGGCCGAGAAGGCTTATATGAAAGAGTTACGATAGTTCCAGAAAGTAATGTCCAGTTGGTTTCTGTTCATAATAATAGTACGTAAGTCTTTTCCGAGAGAGTATTGAAACAAAAAAGAAGCACTCCTGCGCTGACTGCCTCGTCTCCATCTCTGGACAAGACGTTAACCACATAGTCAGATGTCAAAGTTACACTAATGGAAAATCGTATTTTCTCATCATGGCAAGTTTGCAAAATCCAAGGCGATTGTTGTTAGCTTTTTGTGACAGATGAGACCAACTGAGTTGTGTATATATAACACTGTAGTAAAAACTCGCATAGTTACTGTGTGCAAAATGTGAGTTTCGACTCTGAAATACAACAGCGATTCGAGACTTGTAAGGTAATGAATGTATAAGATCGAAACCATCATGTAAAAACTGTAATAATACTAAGAGCAGGGAGTGAAATACTGTAGCTCGTCATCGTTAGGTTCTTTTAATTAATTGGCATTAATAACTAAAAATGTCCGCATAGAAATAAAAAAAGTAACTGAAAAAATCCTTCGACATGATTTTTATCTTAAGTTTTTTAGTACTTACTTAGGTAAAGTCATTTCCAACTATCCTCCCAGTAATTAACTGATATTTCATTTACAAACAAAAATTAACCTAACATTTCAGGTACCTATGATTTAATTTAAAGTTTGAATAAAAATGAATTTTCCATATTTTTTTTAAAATCTGTGTGATGGTTTCGTAAACCATTTCGAAAATGTCAGATTCGTGTCACGTTAAAAATTACAACAAACTTTTATAATATTTTTATTGGTACAAACATGAATGTGGCCCAAGNCAGATTCGTGTCACGTTAAAAATTACAACAAACTTTTATAATATTTTTATTGGTACAAACATGAATGTGGCCCAAGGCTGTCTCGCTAATTAATGGCGAATCTGAACTTTTAATAACCCTTGTTCAACACCGGCGGAAAAATATTGAGAAATTTCTGTGAAGCGACTTGCGTGTACGGAAATGATGAAATGAAACAACAAGCAATATTTCAGTGACTAGCGAGCAGTGAACGTAGCGGGAAACGACAAGAGTACCAACATAGACCAGCGTCAACACAGCTCGCGTAACAACTGTTCCTGTTTGCAGTGATGCGCACAAGTACTTGTTACAAGGATCACAGCAGACGTTAACAGTTCCGTTTCCAAGCTAAGCAGGCAAGGACAGTTCCGTAAAATGGAAAAATAACAGAATTTATTCCTCGTCTAAGGATATGGTAATTTTATTCACTCGTACTATAGGCAGTATATTGTACGCTGCCATTATATTAAGGCCATGCTCATATGTATACGGAATGGGGCTGAATTTAACCCATAAACTTCTTGAGGTGTTTCCTAATGCAAAAAAGCGGATAATAAATGGGACACCTACTACCTAAACTGAACATTAAGGTATATATAAGCACATGAAAATTAAATTTTCTAATTGCATTTTTTGCAAAATGTTGGAAACGAAGTGAAATTATATTACAATTCTCCGAACATTGTTTTATGTTATCGGGAACTTAAATCCAAGCGCAAACTCATTAATACCTCGTGCCGTTATGAAAATAACAGTGATGAACACACTCTTATATCATACAAATTTTTTACCGTCAGGATTTATGAACGTTTTGTGCTGATTTATTCAGCCGTATGACCTAATTAACAAACACGTTGCAGCTTCGCAGACTCGCCGTTTTCTGGTAAAATGCACACAAAACTTCGACTGCAGTTATACAGCGCCTACACGTAGGCAATACTACCTACATGCGTCTATGGTGTGTTGCCGTGCCCATTGCACAATAATGTGAGACTTCTTTTAACATTTACTGTAAATAAACATATTCCATACAATAATAAGCTTACAATACTGAAATTTATTTATATTAACTTGACTCTTATACGATATTAACACGGGGTTTTCTCGGGATACTCCCGTTTACCCCACCCTTGTATTCTGGCGCTGCTCCATCTTCACTTCATTTCACCCTCACTTGCTGAAGACCTCGCTGTTAAGCGCCGAATAAACCCTCACAGTTCAAGTTAGTTATGTTGTTTTATTAATCTATGAACAGAAACCAAATTTAATCGTAATCATCTGTTGGTAAGTAAGGTATACCGTTTGGATCATTTTCGTTAGCATAAATAATTCACATTCAAATGTTATAACCATGTTAATGTTTTAACCACCGGGCATGGGAAAAAAATGAAGCAGATGATGGGTCGTAGAGGCAGGAGACGAGCATTAGCATTGCGTTGTTACGGTGTGGTCAGGCCTTAGCTGAACGGCTTGCCTGATCACACCTTCAAACATAAACGAGCGGGATTGCAACGCCACCATTTGGTCGTCGACAGTTGCAGAAATCCCCTCCACCGGTCACTGAGCGCGGCCACCGAACCGCGCGCTTGATATAGGCCGTCGTTAACCGTCTCGTCGTCGTCATTCATCATTAGTCCTTTGGGCGACCCGAACAGCGTAGAAGACCAGGAATATGGGTGTCCGGCCGTCGCTAACCGTCTCCTAGAATCAGCCTCCGGCAACATAAACAAGGTGATGACGTTCCGGTTAGGGTTATTTAAAATGGCGTGAGTGAAGTAACAATAAACATAATATTAAATTCAATGTAAAGCTCCCCCGGTCAATGCTAATATAAATAATAATTGTATAACCGTAAATTGTAATAAATTCATCAGATACTGTTTTGCACTACCGAATTAACGAGTCATTATTTGAGTTACGCCCCCAGCATACTCTCATACTCTTCAAGCACGAACTTAAGAAAAGCTAGTTCGTAACAGCGTGTACTGGGCTTCGTAATTTCTACCAAGGATCTAACTACTCCTATGCCACTGCTGCGCCATCTTTACCTCGCTTCATTCTCATCGCCGCTATAAGACAGACGTTCCCACAAGCGCCGCTAGGTGGCTAGGGGCGGGGAAAGCGTTGGTCCCGTGCTGGAGGAAAACACATGCACAAGAAAGAAAGTAGCTCTCCCCCTTCATACTTATTCTACACACACGCTCGTCTAGGTTCTATTGTTTCGCCCTTCTAATAAAGATTATACTTTGCCATCCTCTGTCGTAATAGGAACCTATTTTCTAATTCATAAATTGCATGCAGTTGTGAACTAATTTTATGTTGGGGAATTTTTACGGCGCCTATGACGGTTTCCCCCTCAATTCGTAGTTTAGGTTATAAGTTGGTGTAGGAGGCAACAGTGGCCCCAAATAGCGCCCATGTTTGCCGAATCCCAGATTAGCCGCGATGCACGCGCCTTGTACTTATACTATTTCCTGCATTCCTAGGCCATATGAGACGCAGTTCGGTCCCATTGCCACCGAGGACCTCCGGCTGTCTTATAGCGTATTCCGATTACTGCACTGGACTGCACTCGGTACGCACTGGCCGAGTGTCGCGTCTTCCAGTTGCCGAAACTCGCACCGAGTGCAATCATTTTCCCATCTTCCAGTTGTAGATTGCACTGGAAAAGTGCGCACCGAGTGCAATTTTCGCCGCTCTCTCCAGATTCAGTGCGGCAGTTCGGGTGCAAACATGACCGAAAAACAAGCACTCTCTTCGGGCAATCACGTGAGAATTTCACTTTCCTCGTTTTCCAGGCGCACCGAGTGCGCACCCAGAGGAGTCGATTGGAAGACGCTATTAGTTTTAAGGTAAGTTGGAATAAAAATCGCGTCGTCGTCCGTGTTTGTCGGAGGCCGCGCACCGCCCTCACGTCCCTGGAGAAAGCGCTGCTCGCTTGTTAGCCGGCGTATCTGCCCGCCCGCCCGCGGCGGGCGGGCAGATACGCGTACCCGACCGTTGTGCACGGCGCGGCCACCACGCACATTCCTGCAGCCGACGTATAGCCACGGCCAGCTGGCGTCTCGGTTACGGCCCGTCTACAACTGCGGATGACGTTAGGGGCGTGGGTAGTGCTCCGGCCAGACCACACGCTTGGTAAACTGAGTACGAGGATCTCAGGCCTTGTGGTAGGACATGCTCGGTGCGATCCTATGAATCAGATCGGGGTTTCGGATTTGGTCAACTTGGGTGAGCGCTGGTCATGTCTGCGTTGAGAGGGCGTGATCCCTCTCCCCCGCCGACTGGGCGGCCGGGGTGCGGAATGGCCGTCATGGCTAAGAGCACCTCGTTAAAAAATAAGGGCATGGCTGTGATGGCTGTGTATCATACTTATGTCTACAACTGCGGATACCCTGATTGATGCACGTGACCCTCTGACGTTGTGACGCTGTCCTTACCTCCCGTGTCCCAAGCAACCATATNATATATATATATATATATATATATATATATATATCCCAAGTCAAAAGATTAAAGAAACCTTTTGTCCCAAGTTGTGCCCTAAGATGATAGAAAAAAACTTCCAATACTATCGCGCGCGTCCCTGGAATGTTTACGTTGTAAATGTAAACAATGGACATGCAAGGTGGGTTTTTGACGTGACAACGTCTTATAATTCGATAGAGCCGGCTGCACGCACGAAAAAACATGACTCATGCGGCGTTACCTCGCTCTGAGGCGTTCCATGTAAGGCTTGAAGTGCAAGCGAGAGCGCGGAACGAGCGAAAAAGAAGCACAATCGGCCTTTGCGTTCGGCAGCGTTCGACATCCGTCTCTCTCCTACTGACCGACGTTGTCACGTTCAACTATCGTCAGTAAACCGACTTTACAGACAACCAATTTTTTTCAAGACGAACGTGTTGAAATACTAACTAGTGCTGTCTTGCGTTTGGTCTGAACTATTTAATCTGAAGGATAAAACTTTAAAAAATGTAAATTTTAAAGAAAATTCTTGGATGCCAATTGGCAAACTTATTTAGATAAAACAGTTAAGGTCTACATCATAAAGATAAATAAAGATTAAAATCACCCACCTCGCAAACATTAAATAATAAATAAATCATTGATATTTAAAAAAAAAATCACTACGTAACAACAAATAACTTGCCGAATTTGATGCGATCTGTTGTCAGATTGTGAGAGCTCACTTTCACACAGCGCATTTGTAGACCATATTCGGACTGCGTCAACGTGACGTCACTTGACGCAGAGGTTCGGACACGAATACGTCCATGTCCACAGGTATGGCTGGCTGATTGTAGACGGGCCTCACTCGCCAAAACACACTCCCACGTAGCGACTGTGTGAATGCAGCTTATGGCTGCCGCTTACCTAGATATAGTCCATTCACGGTTACTTCCAACTCTTCTGAAGCCCTGCTAAAGTTCTTCTTTCAGCTAATTATTCCGTGATTAACCTACTGCCAAAGTTTCTCGGTCAAATTTAGATACAATCTTACCGGTTATTTCAGGTCAAATGGTACAAACGTCGTGAGGTTATTCTTTATGTGAAATGGGACGAAAAACCTCAAAGTGATTGTTGAGGGAGGTACGCACCTGTGATGCAAGAGGGCTGGGAATGCTTTTATGAACATAAAGAAGAAACTACGCGATATTAAACAACAAATTTTGGTATAGCGTTTATGTGAATGAAGAAGTTAAATGTGTGCATTTTTTTTTTTGTTNACTACGCGATATTAAACAACAAATTTTGGTATAGCGTTTATGTGAATGAAGAAGTTAAATGTGTGCATTTTTTTTTGATAATATCATTCCTCTAACATTATTAAAATTGGGAGTGACATGACTGTAAAGTTATAAAATGTGCAACCATACATGTTAATCGACATTTTTTGACAGACTAATAACTACCATGTTCAGATTTAAAAAAAACGCTGTCTTGGTGTAACGCTCTCAGGCCATCGGTTCTTTTTGAAACCACCCTACCTTTTTTTATTGTTTAAAATTTTTAGTTATAACGCCTTGCAGCTATGCAACTGTGCGTCTTAAGCCAAGTGGTTTGTCTACCGCGCGGGCGCAGTACAAAGTTAACTAATCCAGCGCACGCTTGTTGTTGAATCGGCATTTAGGCCCTGTACGCTATTTCAGTCGTACATGCACCGAGTGAGACAGTTGAAAAATGACAGCATTTACCGTTAGCCACACAGATATACAGCCTGTGTTGCATATATTGACCAGCCTGACTACTGAGCTTTGGCTGGTGTGTTTGCAGTAAGATAATGACCAAGCGGTACGCCCAGTGTGACCATCGAGAGCCTGTTATCGATAATCATGTGTTGTACATGACTGGTAGTGTGCGCATGTCAGCGTGCTCTGATAGGTGCAATGGAACACAGTGCACTTCGCTGGAGCTCGCCGATATGATGAACATTTAGCTCGTGGTGCTGCTAATTGCAACGGTAGATCAGCAGCACGGCTGTACGCAGAGAAGTCTCCGCAACGTCTTTTCCAACGTCTTTTCTCGGTCACCAAATGTTCCAGCGACTTCACATAGCGGCTTCGGCGGGACATCGGTTCATTTCTGGCAAAGAAGACAGACGGTCCGCGAGGACACCTGCACTCGTAGACGATGTTCTCGGGGCTGTGAGTAATGCGTCTTCGACTAGTATACGTGCAATTGCAACTGTTGTTTGGCGAGCCACACGTCAGTGTGGCGCATTCTCCACGAGCAGTTGCTGCTGCCCCATCACCTACAACGTGTACAACATTTGTCCCCGAATGATAGCACAAGACGAGTTCCGTCTTGCGTGTGGATTTTGCGAAAGTGTGCTACGATAATTCACTTCGAAAACTTGGTGTTGTTCACTGACGAGGCAACTTCCACACAGGACGGGATTTTTATCAGCCATTCAGCACTCATCTGTGCTGAGAAAAATAAGCATGCTATGTCTGCAGGAGCATCCCAGGTGAGATTCTCGATAAAGGTGGTGTGTGTCATCGTCGACTACCACCTTATAGTGCCAACTGTACTTCCTAATCGGTTCACCGGAGCTCCGTACTGTGACTTTTTGTCTGTGTTATTGTAAGACGTACTTCTCGTTGTCAGACGTGACATGTGGTTTCTGCACGATACCGCTCCAGCACATAGCAGCGCCACTGCAAGGGCACACCTGAACGCAACATTTTACAACAAATGAATTGGCTATCGCGGCCTTGTAGAATGGCCTGCGCGCTCACCCGACTTAAGTCTGCTTGATTTTTTTCCTCTGTGGCCATTTAAAGAGTCTGGTTTAGAAACCACTGTGAAACAACAAGAGGATCGTGGACGCTTGCGACTTAATTCGAAACACACCGGGGATCCTGGGAAGAACCCGGCAGTCCTTGCTGCGCGTTGCCAGTTGTGTGCCAACTTCCAAGGTCACCACTTTGAATTATTATTGTAACACATTCTGTTAAATGAACACAATAACCGTACGGATAACTGTTGTAAGACTAGTAAATGTAATAAACATATGTATTTTTCTATGTTATTTTGTTATTTTATTATTGATTTATTATTATTAATGTTATTTTGCAGTTTTTACTCAATGCATGTGCAATTTAGACGGTATACAGGACCTAAATATTGACTCAGAAGCATTGCATTGGATTATAGGCTGTTCACAGTAAAGTGAGCACTTTTGAGGCCCTAGTTACCTTTTTCTTATCAGCCATTTTTTATCCTTCCACCACTTTGTTTTAATAAATATTGCCATGTAAGTAGTTAAACCCAGTGTATCAATTTCACCAGACTCAAAAGTTAATGTCAAGGCTACAATAAATTCGCTATTCGTATTCCAAATTGAGACGGCTCCAAAAGTGCTCATTTTACCGTGAATACCCTATGGTTAATTTAGCACTGCCCCATACATGGAAGACCAACCACTTCTCCTAAAAACACAGGTTGCATAGCTGTAAGGCGTTATAACTCAACATAAAAAAAGGGGGGGGGGGTTAAAGAGAACCGATAGCCTGCGAGCATTACACCAAGGAAACATTTTTTTTTTAAATCCGAACATGGTAATGATTAATATGTCAAAAGTTATCGACTAAAATGGATGGTTACCAATCTTCGAACATTACAATGTCGTCATACTCAATTTTACTAATGTTATATGAATTTTACCAAACAAAAATGCACACATTTAAAAACTTTGTTCGCATAAACGCATAAGTTTGTTGTTTAATATCACATAGTTTTTTATTTATGTTCAAAAAAGCATTCCCAATCCTTTTATATTAAGGGCGCGTACCTTCCTCAATAATCACTTTCGGCTATAAGTTGTATTAAGTTTTTCGTCCCATTTTACATAAATAATTACCTCACGGTGTTTGTATCATTTAATCTGAAACAACCTGTATATACAAAGATAAATAGAATAAAAATATACACTATTGGAGAATCTCAACGTTCTCATAGCGCAGCTAATTTTAAAAGGAATGAAAACTCGTTTCCTTCCAATTGATTAGGCAAACCAAACAAAGGTTGTAATTACGGGTATGGGCTGTTCACGGTAAAGTGAGCACTTTTGAGGCCCTAGTTTTTTTCTTTCAGTCATTTTTTATCCCTTAACCACGTTTTAAAATAAATATTGCCAAATAATGAATAAAGACAGTGTGTATATTCCACGGCACTCGGAAGTTAACGTCTCACGCTAAAATGGAATATATTTATTGACTATTATTCAAAATGAGAGGGCTTTCAAAACTGCTCACTTTACCGTGAATAGCCTATACGCAGATAACACAGAAATTCTGATGATGTGTGAACCGCTGTCACTGAAATTGCTCAGTCTAGTCGGCGTCTTGGACTTACGAATATTCCTCCACAACTTAATTTCCAGATTTAATATTGAAAACCATGCTTGTCAAGACATAGTTACAAACTTTGAAAAATATTTTTATTAGTCTTCTATGCTATCTCAAGCTTTGATTTTTAATTTCCGGTTATAAAGTTTAATTACGAAGATTCGTAACAAAAATCTATATTGGCTTCATCGAATTTTCACCACAACATAAATTACAGATTTCGTATTAAGTTTTGGGGATCTATAGAGCGTTAGGACACTGCTATGTACATTTTCTGAAGTTTGTATGTCTTAACTACTATGAATAGTACTACTTCTGTAATCGCCCGCAAGTAAAAGTCACTTATTTCGTCCCGGCAGTTAGTCAGAAATTAATAAAGGCAGCGAAAGTGTAACAACTTGACAAAGTTTGAGATAAATCCAAGATGGCGAGGGCAAACCCCCCTTAAAGGTCCTGGCACAATAGGCGGTTGTTGTTGGTGGTGGTTTTGGTAGTGGTAGCAACAGTTGACGTACAGGGTGCTACATATGAGATGGCACAATAGACAGTTGGTGGTTGGTGGTTGGTGTTGATGATTGGTGTTGATGGTTGGTGTTGATGGTTGGTGGTTGGTGTTGATGGTTGGTGGTTTGTGTTGATGGTTGGTGGTTGGTGGTTGGTGTTGATGGTTGGTGGTTGGTCCTAAAATAGTTTCAACTCACGATTGGTGGTTGGTGTTGGTGGTGGTGTTGGTGTTGGTGTTGGTGTTGGTGTTGGTGGTGGTGGTGTTGGTGTTGTAGAGAGTTGGAATATACTGAACATTTACCCACAACTGACCAATCAGAGAGCGTTCTCTAGTTTCTGAACCAGTGACAGTGGAAATGCTTTGGAATGGCGGGAAATAATCGTGAAAATAAAAATATTTATCTCGAGCTGATAAAATATGTTGGTAATAAGTAACAAGCAATATTTATTATTAAAATTTTCATGTGTAAGAATGTAGAAGTCAAAGCAAACCATACAAATGTATTTTATCTGTAGACTTCTGTGAAGCAATTGCATGATTACAGACCAATTGGAGTTAACTATGTGAATATTATTTTTTTTTAATATGCAATGTACTTAATTTTTAGCATTACGAAAAAAATAACAATGTTTTTAAAACAGCTTATTTAATTGCACTTTATTTTAATAAGTTAAAATCTTAGCAATTAAAGTCTCGTTCGTTTAATCATAAAAATTCAGATTCCAGGGATAGCCAATTAAAAAAAATTGGTTTTCCTTTCTTAAGATTTTGCTGCTATCTGTTGGCACAACCGCAAAACAATAAAGGCCAACGCCAACACCGACTATTGTGCCATGGAATTTATCGCACACCAACCGACGACCACTAACACCAACAACAACTATCACCCCCAACCCACCAACCGCCTATTCTGCCAGGTTCCTAAGGCGCCTACCTGGCGCTTGAACTGCGTTGCAGTGTTTGAAATACACGTTTTTTCCCACGAAACTATTAAACCTGCGTCCAATGTGCTGATCTACGAAAAGAACACACACTTCAAGCGATGCTGTTGAGTGATTTCAAGGCGCCATGCCCATTAGAAATACCATTTCAGAGTACTCCAAAATGGCTAAAAAATTGCTTTTTCAAAGCGCTGTAATTCCAAATATACGCATCAGATACGTACATAACCACTCAAGGGCCCTGAATTTAACCTTCCTGCAGACTTTCCCCAAATAAAGTAATAGGGTCGCCGCTGAAAGTCCGATAGGAACACGCAGAGCGACGAGAACACTGTACGCCAGTTCTGAGCCTTGCGCTTAGCGGCGATGGCGCACTCGATGCACGTGGCAGAGTCGTCCTTACCGCCGCCGCGCTTCTCGGCTTCAAACGCGGAAAAAGAATTCGAGGAAGGCGGGAGCCTTAGGTCGGTGTAGTGCACAGGCACTAGACACGTTCACTCACCGTCGGCGTAGTTGGGCGGCAGCAGGCGTTGGAAGGGCTCGGCGCGGGCCCCTCGTCGTGGGTGACGCACGTTGTTGCAGGAGCCGTCAGTCGTGCTGTACCTGTTGGGCGGGCAAGGCGCCCCCCACTCGCCTTGGGGGCACTCCCTTCCGCCATCACCCCACCTGCACCATACAACAACACTCCTCTGTCACATTTCTCAATCAACACACCCTACATACATTACAACAATTTTATTGTATGCACTAAGTCTAATTTAGGCTACATTCATTTTTTTTACTGTCAGCACATGAGATTACTGACATGTGAGAGTTGTTGAGTTGAGAGATTTGGGCAGCTCTTAACAACGAGGTGTTGAGAGCCAATAAGGGTGAAATAATGAGAATGGAGCAGCCCCGGAATGCAAGGGCGGGGAAACGGGAGATCCCGAGAAAACCAGCCGCCAACTAGCGGCATCGTCCGGCACGATTCCCACTTGCGAAAATCCGGGAGTGACCCGGCCGGGGATTGATCCTGGTTCGCCTTGGTGGGAGGCGAGCAGTCTAACCTCTCAGCCACCGCGGCCCCACAAGTGAGAGTTCCTTTATTTACTGGCTACCACTGGTTAATAATTTCTGCTACCAAAACAGCCATGTGTTTGTAATCAAATCGTATATTTACCTTGCGTGCTGGGTGAAAGTTGCATGATAAAAATCCTCTAAAATTGTACTGTATTATCAGAGGCGTAGTAATTAATTTAAATAAATAACCAAACTCTCGGAACTGTGAATGCCCTGAATTTAAAAAAAATGTCCTCAGGACGAACAAATATTAGTATAATAAAATTATTGAAATTAATTATAAATACTGGAAAATTAAAAAAAAATCTGATGCTGCTGATGAGTTACTGACGAGAGGTGTTTTGGCATCTGGATTGGATGCTACACTTCCTGCTGACAACGCTGATTCGGAGGAGGGCAGGCGGTCTCAGCAGAAGCAGACAACCTAAAATGGCGGTGGTTAAGGATAATCATAACCAAAAATACTGTAACATTGCTGTTATCTGCCGAGGACGCGAAGAGTTAGTTTCTCCTGAATTAAATACCCATCACATAATTTTTACAAATTTATCTCCTTATCACTGTAAAATACAACCATTACCAATGGCATGTCAACAAACTCGTCGGATATAGCGGGCGCCATTTATTTCTACTGTTGGGACTGATGACGAATGTTCCTCCACCAAGACCACTGATTGGCTGCTGCTGTTCCTAAATGGTTCCTGCTTGCCAGTTATTTCAGAGCTGTCAGTAGCAAAAGGAATGTAGCCTTACTCACCAACTATCCAAGGTTAGTTTAGACTATAAAAATCACTTACTCATCTGGTACTACAGGCTGTAAAAACACGTATTTGCCCACTATCCTAGGTTATTTTAAGAGGTACTTTTAGCTTGGAGATTACGTTAAGGAATGATGGGTAAAAACGCTCATGCGTAATAATGACGGCTATTCACAAACGCATGTGCAGTAACCAAAGCCTCGGCAGCTTACAGAATCTTGTAATACAGTTGGATCGCGGTTAAAGATTTTGGAATCAACCTTTTAAAAAAATCCTTGCTCCTAATTGCATATATTTTTATGGACGCACTGAACGGCGTGCTGTTACCGGTAAAGTTGGTAGTGGTTTAGGAAAAGTAGTCACATATATTATAAAAAGTGTGACATTGAAATTATATGAACGCTAAANAAAGTTGGTAGTGGTTTAGGAAAAGTAGTCACATATATTATAAAAAGTGTGACATTGAAATTATATGAACGCTAAATTTATTCAGTTCTTTTTCACATAAAAGTTAGTAGTAGCGTAAGTAATTTAAGTTCTTAACAATTTATGTTGTACCTCAATGGTATATGATTTAATTTTTCAGTTACATGACAACGTTAATTTCAGACGTGGTTGAAATAAAAAATTACAAAAAAATACATCAAATTATGCAACCTAAATAAAATAACGATTCCCGGATATAACCTTTTTGCCCATTAGGGTAGACATTTGACAACTGGTGGAGTTGTGTGTGTGTGTGTGTTTGTAAATCATCATATTGATTTTGAGCCAGTAGAGCTCGATATTAACAAACAGAGTACCGAAAAGAATTTTGAATGTGCAACAACTANCATATTGATTTTGAGCCAGTAGAGCTCGATATTAACAAACAGAGTACCGAAAAGAATTTTGAATGTGCAACAACTACAATAAAATGCGTATTTAATAGTGGTTTGCAAATCTCCGTCAGGAAACTTTTATACCCTTTTTTAAGTACTTAGAAATCATAGTAGATAAATTACATACATAAAAAACTGAAATTGATATATGTGGTGATTTTAACGTGGACTTCATGACTGATACTTTAAACAAACGTAGGCAACGCTCGGTGTTTTTAACTTTCAAGATGATACTGACTGTTAACTTTATTTCTAGAGTACAGGACAATACAGTGACTGCTATCGATAATATTTTTATTCAAACACATAATACAGATAATTGCACAGTTCAACCATATCTCAATGTTCTATTGGATCATAATGTCAAGTTGTTATTTTTTCATGGCCTCTTAATATAACAGATTATATATATATATNAACGTAAAATGATTTGGCTTACTGAACTATTCAGATACAAAACTACTTTGTGAAAACTGATCTGAAGTTAACATGCTCAATGACGCTAATTCGCAATTCAACAGCTTTCAGTCGACATTTTGTAGACTATTTAAAAAAATTCTTCCTGTTTAGTAGTTATGTTAATAATAACAGAAACAGTAATAATTGGCTAACAGCAGACATCATAACATCCTGCAAAAGAGGGAACTTTATCTCATTTCCAAGGCCTGCAGTGATGATAATATCAGGAAGCATTACAAAGCCTATTGAAAAATCGTGAGTAAAGTAATAAAAAAGGCTAACAAACTTCACTTTAATAAAATTATCTTTAAATACACTAAAAAATTTATGAAAATTGATAAAATCTGAAATGGGCAAAGTACATAATGGTTAAGCTCCTATAAAACTAACCGTATATAATGAGTCAGTGCATAACCCATATCGGGTATAGCTAATATTTTTAACTCCTACTTTTTAAATATGGCTGAATCATTATTAAAAAAAACTATACCCACGGAAAAACCTGCTGCAATTATTCATGAAACTGTTTCAAAAATAAGTACTGGCTTTACTGTATCACCATATAATGAAAAAGAAACATGTAAACTAGTATAAGTCCTAAAATCAAGAACATATTGCGGTATAGATGAAGTGGCTACTAAAGTACTAAAACAATGTATTGACATAATTTTGTGAATTTCATTGCTTTATTTTCAATCCTTCGCTGGCATTGGGTGTTTCTTGAGAGAGCCCTTATGTTTTCAGATTTTAAACTTCTACATCAAAAGACTGGCAAACGTATGGTGTCTGACTACAGAATTATTAGTCTTATTTCATATTTAACATACTAGAACATTTTATGTATAAAGCATTGTTGCACTGTTGACGCATTCTGCGTCCCTATATTTTATTCGTCAGAACACACGCTCTGGCGAAGCTCGCAGCCGGACGACCGCAATAAGGATTAAGGGTTTTGTGGACGTGCCGGCAGAGTGACGCCTGGAGCCTCGCAGCTGCAAAGGCGCGCTACCAAAGGTTTCTGCA
>NQII01002289.1:246542-288648 GCA_002778355.1 Clitarchus hookeri
GAGCGAATCCGCGAGCAGACGTCGACGGCAGCCGGCCGTCGTCAGGCGCAGAGTACTGCGTGGACCCGGGAAGAAGGAACTTCGAAGCCAGGCGTCGAGACGCCCACCAAGTTCGAGAGCAGTTCCAAGCCGCCAGCCGAGGGAATACAGCGCTGCAGTGTCAGATAAGTAGTTCTACACCAAGTGTGAAGAATCTTCCCCCACCCCCCCACGACGCAAAATCGCCACGCCAAGTATCACGTAATCTACGTACAGAAAAGGGAGGGGAGTTTGTCTCGTGAGTTCATGTACCAGTTAACCTGTTCAAGCAACAATAAAACTCGATTATATGAACTCACAAATAAAGTGTATGTTATTAGAAAATTGAACCTAGAGACAACAGTGTCGACGTATTTATACACCCTATCACTGAGGGCTAGCATCAAGTGC
Organism: Clitarchus hookeri; assembly: GCA_002778355.1. NCBI lineage: Eukaryota > Metazoa > Arthropoda > Insecta > Phasmatodea > Phasmatidae > Clitarchus > Clitarchus hookeri. Next base: position 246,972 of record NQII01002289.1, read on the forward strand.
TGGCGCCTCACGCCGCAGAGCAGAATCAATACCTACTTCCAAACTTCAGCATTTGGCAGGTATCACTGTTGTGAAATCAACAACTTTTTAACAAACTCTCAGTATAGATTTAAAACAGGGGAATCTATTAATGAAGCAACGTACATTTTCAACAACTATTATCAAAGTNAAACTCTCAGTATAGATTTAAAACAGGGGAATCTATTAATGAAGCAACGTACATTTTCAACAACTATTATCAAAGTCTCAGATTAAAAAAAAATTATGTGGTAGGTATTTTCTTTGACCTGGCGAAAGCCTTTGACTGTGTAAATCACACAATTTTGGTTAATGAACTATATTTTTATGACATTACAGCANTGACCTGGCGAAAGCCTTTGACTGTGTAAATCACACAATTTTGGTTAATGAACTATATTTTTATGACATTACAGCATTGCTGACACAGCATAAAACTTATTCACATTTTACATGTAAAATAAGCAACAAAGGTTTCATAAAATATAGTGAGCCCCAAGGGTTAATTTTAGAACCATCATTGTTTAAAATTTATGTGATGACCTACCTCTCCAATATATCAGAAATACCATTCATTGCAGATGATTTGAGCTGAGTTGAGAGATTTTGGCGGCTATTAACAACGAGGTATTGGGAGCCGATGACGGCGAAATGAAATGAGAATGGAGCAGCGCCAGAATGCAAGTGCGGGGGAAGCGGAAGATCCCCGAGAAAACCCGCTAATCAGCAGCATCGTCCCGCACGATTCCCACTTGCGAAAATCCGGGAGTGACCCAGCCGGGAATTGAACGCGGTTCGCCTCGGTGGGGACGAGCGCTAACCGTTCATCCACCGCGACCCCCTTTGCAGATGACACTAGTGTGTTATGTCACAACCAAAAACTTCAAGAACTTTCAAAGACTTTGAATAGTGCATGTCACAGAATAGGGCAGTGGTTCTATGTAAACAATCTTACATTGAACGTTAGCAAAACTAATCTAAGTTTCACGCAGTAAAAAAAATTATATGACATACAGGTTAAGTATGAGAATATTTAACTCAAAGAAACTAGGTCTGTAAAATGTTTGGGTTTACGCATCAACAATGACGACCAACATATACAGAATATCATCCCTAAACTAAGTTCAGAATGCTTTCTCTGCATAAATAATAATCTGTTACGTGAAACAAATTTATTTCTCTTACTTTCATGCATTTAATTTTGGCGATCCTCGCATATGGGAGGCTACGCTCGCTCGCGGCCCTCGATACGGAAAAAGAACTGGCTTTTCTCCCGAAACAGTTCCTGCTGATGTACGCACACCACGAAGTTCGGTACATGTACAAGAGACTTCCGGCCTATGTACAAGAGACTTCCGGCCTACCTGCAGCAGGACGAAGATATTCGCGACTGTATACTGTGCAAGGAGTGCTGTGAGGGCTGCATCACGTCTGTTCCGGACACTCCTCAATCCCGCGCTTGGTGCAAGGCGCGACGTCGTGCAGCAGCAGCCGCCCCCGGCACAGCCTCCACCTTAGTCGCATATCCGTCACCGACCATCACCTCCACTGTCCACAGCACCGCCTCCATCATCAAAGAGACCGCAGAGTGAAAAAAAATCAACGACTCTGTAGACCAGGCCACCGCCGACCTCATGCAGCTGATCACATCACGTTTCCGACCAAGCACCATCTCCACCTGGCACCCACTCACCTCGACGACATGCGATGATTGGCTTCCAGCACATGAGGGCTCCATGCAGACCACTATCGGCAATAGCAGTAGTTGGTTGATACCCACCAAAGCTACTCCCATCGCCCCACCTCCACGATCTTCAATGCACGAGGTGATGTACACCAGCTCCTTCGAGTCAAGTATGGTGAAGTTTTATCTGACTGAACTGCATTTTTTTTCAGACTGCTTCATATGAAGACATAACCGGATACGGGGCCNATGGTGAAGTTTTATCTGACTGAACTGCATTTTTTTTCAGACTGCTTCATATGAAGACATAACCGGATACGGGGCCGCGGTTGCTGAGCGGTAAGCCTGCTCGCCTCCCACCAAGGTGAACCGGGTTCAATCCCCGTCCGGGTCACTCCCGGATTTTCGCATGTGGGAATTGTGCCGGACGATGCCGCTGGTCTGCGGGTTTTCTCGGGGATATCCCTTTCCCCCGCCCTTTAATTCCGATGCTGTTCCATACTCACCTCAATCACCCTCATTGGCTCTTCAAAACTTCGCTGTTAAGAACCGCCCAAATCTCTTCACTCACTCATAACCGGATACATGACAAAGTAAGCTTTGCAACTGACTTTCCACTAATTAAATTGTAGATTCGCCAGAAAAACTCCCTTTGCTGTCTGCTGTGCGACGAAAAAACCTATCGCCAATTCAATGTTTTGTGCATAGAGGCGATACTGCATTAGAGGCGCTCTCTGACGTCGTCGTTACGAGTTTCGTTGATGCTGAACTTCATTCTCACAAACCTCCAGGTTGTCGAGACTACACGGATGAACGATAATTGGAAGTTTCTTGCGAGAGCACTGTAGTAATGCTCCCTTGCTGGATATATCTTTCCTCGCGCGATCGAACACACGACAGGGGCCCAATTGTCGTTTGATATCGACTCCGCAGCAGCAATTCAGAATATGCCCAATATCCATACGCTGTTTCTCTCGAACAAGCGTCACGTGTCACCACATCACTTAGTGGAGCCAGGCTTTCCTCGTAACCTACTTACGTGCCGAGTACCATCCAACTCATTGTCGAAACTATATGTATATACATATTTTCCGCACTCTATTTCATACAATCAGTGGCTTGCTTCGTTTTCAAGCAAATGCAATCTCATACACCCGCCAAAGTGATTCCTGCCAAGACCGAACAACATTTGAGCTTTTACCGAGAGCATGGAGATGCCTGTATATACATATTCTGTAGCCAACCACAGGCACCTAGGAACTGAAAAACCTTAATTTATCTTTTTATTTTTGTGATAATGTATATACATTACCTGAATCCACATTTATCACATATTTTATAAAGCTGTGTTTGTTTTTTTATTATGACAGTGTGAGTAATTTGGAACATTTCCCGATATTTGTGGGTACATTAAGTTTCATTTTCTACATAAATACGTTTTACAGAACCAGTAATCTTTTCGTAAATGGACATACACGGATTGAGGTAATTACTCGGGTGTCCGCCATCTTTTCTGTCCTAGCTTCGTGGGTATAGCAGACATTTAGAACACGTTCTACTGTTGTGGAGTTTGGTCTCGGAGCGACAAATATGGAGTATGAGTGAGAGAGATGGTAGATGTCACAGTGGCAACGCTGCCGACTTCCCCATGCAGCCGCCACGAAAATGAACTAGCGCTACGTGGTGTTCATACCAAGAACTACAGATTCTTGCCTGCTGGAGTGGTCCCTAACTTTAACCTGGGAAAGTCCACTCTAGGTATATGTTTACTCAATGGCTGAGCTGGACGGCGGGTGGCCGGCGACANTGGTGAAGTTTTATCTGACTGAACTGCATTTTTTTTCAGACTGCTTCATATGAAGACATAACCGGATACGGGGCCACGGTTGCTCCCACCAAGGCGAACCGGGTTCAATCCCCGTCCGGGTCACTCCCGGATTTTCGCATGTGGGAATTGTGCCGGACGATACCGCTGGTCTGAGGGTTTTCTCGGGGATCTCCCTTTCCCCCGCCCTTTCATTCCGATGCTGTTCCATACTCACCTCCCTCACCCTCATTGGCTCTCAAAACTTCGCTGTTAAGAACCGCCCAAATCTCTTCACTCACTCATAACCGGATACATGACAAAGTAAGCTTTGCAACTGACTTTCCACTAATTAAATTGTAGATTCACCAGAAAAACTCCCTTTGCTGTCTGCTGTGCGACGAAAAAACCTATCGCCAATTCAATGTTTTGTGCATAGAGGCGATACTGCATTAGAGGCGCTGTCTGACGTCGTCGTTAAGAGTTTCGTTGATGCTGAACTTCATTCTCACAAACCTCCAGGTTGTCGAGACTACACGGATGAACGAGAATTGAAAGTTTCTTGCAAGAGCACTGTAGTAATGCTCCCTTGCTGAATATATCTTTCCTCGCGCGATCAAACACACGACAGGGGCCCAATTGTCGTTCGATATCGACTCCGCCGCAGCAATTCAGAATATGCCCTTTATTCATACGCTGTTTCTCTCGAACAAGCGTCACGAGTCATCACATCACTTAGTGGAGCCAGGCTTTCCTCGTAACCTACTTACGTGCCGAGTACCATCCAACTCATTGTNGCCAGGCTTTCCTCGTAACCTACTTACGTGCCGAGTACCATCCAACTCATTGTTGAAGCTATATGTATATACATATTTTCCGCAGTCTATTTCATACAACCAGTGGCTTGCTTCGTTTTCGAGCAGATGCAATCTCATACACCCGCCAAAGTGATTCCTGCCAAGAACGAACAACATTTGAGCTTTTACCGAGAGCATGGAGATGCCTGTATATACATATTCTGTAGCCAACCACGGGCACCTAGGAACTGAAAAACCTTAATTTATCTTTATTTTTGTGATAATGTATATACATTACCTGAATCCACAGTTATCGCATATTTTATAAAGCTGTGTTTGTTTTTTTATTATGACAGCGTGAGTAATTTGGAACATTTCCCGATACTTGTGCGTAGATTAAGTTTCATTTTGTACATACATACGTTTTACAGAACCCGTAATATTTTCGTAAACGGACATACACGGATTGAGGTAATTACTCGGGTGTCCGCCATCTTTTCTGTCCCAGCTTCGTGGGTATAGCAGACATTTAGAACACGTTCTACTGTTGTGGAGTTTGGTCTCGGAGCGAAAAATATGGAGTATGAGTGAGAGAGATGGTAGATGTCACAGTGGCAACGCTGCCGACTTCCCCACGCAGCCACCACGAAAATGAACTAGCGCTACGTGGTGTTCATACCAAGAACTACAGATTCTTGCCTGCTGGAGTGGTCCCTAACTTTAACCTGGGAAAGTCCACTCTAGGTATATGTTTACTCAATGGCTGAGCTGGACGGCGGGTGGCCGGCGACAGGCGGCGGGTGACGAAGGACGCGCGGCTGCCTGTGTCATAACGCCGCGCCGCCAAGGCCGTGCGGACTCTCACGTGGACGCCGCCACACGTTCTCCGTGGACTGGCGTGCATGCGCGCCTCCTGACTCGTCTCCCGCCGAGGTCGCCCTCTCGTTCCGCAGCATCCCGCTGCACTGTGGACAGCCGTGGCCGTGGCCCTGCGCTCGTCACAACTACCCACTTATTCACCTGCTGCCCTGCGTTACTTTCAACTGCAGCGACCGCGGACCACCACCCGCACAGCACCAACTCAAAGTCATACTCTCATCGTAGTCGTATATTGTCTATTCGCGGTTTCTTCACACTTTTTGAATCCAACCTTCGAAAAACCAGCGACAAAATTCAGACTACTCGGAGAAAATTAATGGGGAGCAGCAACGTCCACCCCGTTTGCCACATGAGAAACTTGGGAGTGAACCCACCGGAATCAACCTGGTTCGTCGCGATGAGAGGTGATACGTAGCCCGACCACTACACCTCCGCTGCCTCTATTTTCACTCATGTTACTCTATAATGTGTCTTACTGAGTGGCGTACTGAACTTTAAATACAGTAAAGAAACATGTTGAATACAAATATTTTCAGTAAAAATTAATATTATATCATTGATTACCACAGCTTTCTAAATTAAACTACACATTCGTTTTACTGCATGCCTTACAAAGCAAATTCTAATCTACTGTGTTGTTTTTTGGCATGCAAATCAATGACTTAATTTAAATATATGTTTACGCAATGATGACAGTTCAATGGGAGATAATGCTTTGAAAACGCTGCTTTCCATAGTGCTTGTTATGTAGCCATTCATTTTACACTGGTTCTAAAGCGTCAAACTGTTTCTGGGCGCCACACTGTCTACATAGCTGACAGGTTTCCATTCACAGCAGGTGGCCACCACTAGTAGTTGCAGAATATGCCCCCCTACACCAACAGCAGCACATCCTAAGCTACATTTACGATTATTCCAGTAGTTCAATTGTCCTTAGAAAACTATTCGTCCTATCTCAATGAAACCAAAATCATATTAAAATGGAAAGTAATATCTAGGGTTTTTCTGAATTTCATGCTCCCAAGTTTTTAACTTTATATTATATTGCCAAATATATAAATTTGTTTAAAAAACACTACTTAATAATTTTTTAATGACTTTTTATTGATAATTTCTTACGAGATCATCAAAAACCCTAGACGAATGTTCCCTCTTTCCTTAGAAACAAATTTACCGAGGTAAATTTGTTTAGGAGAACAAATATCGAAGAACTTCATAGAAAATTAGCGGATTCCAAGCGATTTTAAAATATGTATTAAAAATTACTGTGAAATTAATACGTTTCTTAAATAATATTTTGCAATGGTTAAAATTGAACTATCCTCTTTCAAATGCAATTTGAACCATGAAGATAGCTTAATTAGATTTTATGCTAAATTAATTTAAAACTCATGTTGTGGTTACGTGTATTGATGATTGCGGAGTAACCAGGATTCCAGCTCCCACTCCACCTGTGTTTGCATAAAAGTATCTTGTTTTTAGTTCAATTGAAGATTTACCTATATATTATTTATAAATTACATTCATTTCATTTATAGTTAATATGAATAAAAACAGTGAGAAAATGCCTAGTAATAAATAGTTCTTATGCAAAATATTATTACAAGTGAGTGCGCACGAATTCTGTGCGTTGTCCCTTGGTGTACTTTTCTAGACTTAGTTAAACTTTGTTTTCATGAGGCGGAGGAATATCCTGGAAGTAGAACTTAAGTAGGGTTTCAAAAAAAAAGTGTGAAGTAACCGTGAATGGATTATACCCGACTGAACAAGACCACAGTTATTTAAATCGTCTTATTACTCACGATGTTTATAGTGTGGTGATGTATCACCCTGAAAAACGTTATATCACCGTTCCCGTCCTGGTGCCCCATGTGTCGGTCTGATTTTAAAGACGTATTCACATCAAAAATTACTTCTGTTAATATTTACTTTAAGCAAAACCAATTTAAATGTATTACTCATGTGCAAACGACCCGAGAAATTCTCACTAACAGAACTCTGAAAAGGGCTTTCGTTCTTCTACGAAGCGATGTTTCCGATGTTCATCACGCGCGAAGCGGCTTGACGTTCCATTCCGTGCTGTAAAATGCGGTTCAAGTAAACAAATAGTTTTATAGACGGAAGACTAGATGCAAATTTAGGGAAGCAGATTCCCAGGTGACATAATTAACGCATCTGTTGATACAAGGCTAAACTAATTCAATTTCAGCAGCCGTATAGCGAAAACAACTTACTTATGTACTTGATGCTACCAAGGGTGTACAACTTGTGTACTAACTTACAGTACACCACAGAAGCGAATTGAAGTGGGACTCGAGCCCATGACTTACCTGTTGGAAAGCAATTACTCTAACAGACTGTATATAACATACTGTAAGCCTTACACCATCGAAGGACGGCAATACGATTATAAACAAAACGGTTTGCAGGCTAAGTTAAGAAACGAAAGATTTATCTAAGCCTTATTGGAAGGACCCTGAAATTCATAGAATCTTATACTAAACCGAACTGTTGTGGTAAAACTCTGGGTTAGTCTCGGAAGTCACTATTTACGTAAACGCAAGAATATTCTGTTTTCAGTGATATCGCAGATGTGGCCATCGATAGTTTTAGCTTTTAATTTTTAAATGAGTGTAAGTTATTTATGAAAACATGAATAATAAATCCGTTATTTCCTACTCTCGCCCGTCTGTTATTCGTTTTGGTATTTCACGAGTAACGTCAATGTAGCAATTTTAAATAAACTACACCTTTACATGTTTTGCTGAACGAACGGAAAGCTGTAATTACGTGAAAGTAGTCACGGGTGTATCCGCCCCCGAAACAATTTACAGCTATTTCGTATTCAACAGCCGACTAACACTCTCAAAGGTTAGTAATCTACTTTGCATTTAATTCTCGCTGTTCCAGACCTCGACCTTCAAACCTTGAACCTCTACACGCCGAACACAAATTCCTCAACGTCCCTTTCACCTGCGACTGAAGAGGTCGGAGAAGAACTAATCGACGGGGTTTTCCACTTGACGTAACGCGCATTCCGTTATTTATTGCCGAAGGATTATTCCTCGGCGGTACATACCAAGGAATTATAAACTAGGCGAAGCACGACATTAAAATTCGAGTTTTTGATGTAGACACACGAATAAAATTAATTGAATACTAGAACTGCTAGAAACGAATTTTATCACAATCCTATGCCCATTCTTGTCATAATATGAAACTACTAAACATACTTTCTTATTTAACTTACCTACGTTACAACTTAACGATATTGGGGATGGCGTTTCTACAAGAACTTTCAGACGGGCTAATCGGCAACTTAGGGGCTGATAAGGTAAGTAGCATTTACTAATTATCGCATCCAGTTGTAGTAACAGTTGTGTCGCCTACTGTCATAGCAATTATGAGCTCATAACCTACCGAAATAAACAAATTGCCATAAAAATAGCAGTACCTAAAAAGAGACGTCAAAATGGAATGAAACGTAGTACGCTGATTCAAAGAAGCAATTACATCATCAAGACGATGTACATTTTATTCGGGAAGAATTGTACAGCTGGAAAGTACCTAGATCATTTCGAGTTTTAGAAAACTATTCAAGACCAAACTTTTTTTTTAAGTAATTTTATTTGTACGAAAGATGATTACGTAATATTAAACCTTACAAGTTAATTATTATTTAAAGCAGCAGTGACGAGATCAAGAAACATTATTTTAGAAATAAACAAATGCTTCTGTTTTTCACTATCATAGAGGTGACAAATCACTGCATGGAGATGACATACACTTTATGGAGGTGACATTTACGCAACTAATTTCACAGTGATGGTTTATAAAGAGATAAACGTAAGAACACCGAACTGCCGTTACACATTTTATGCACTTGCTAGAATTTAAAAGTGAAACTATATTAAATGAAAAGGATTCAGCCATTTCAATAACCTATGATGTATTATGTTGGAAACATGCCGCCTGAAATCAGGTAACATATCTAAAAGCATTAAAATTATTTCCTTAGTTTATTCCGTAATTCTTTCTTTAACTACCTAAATGCACTGTATATTTCTCTTTAATACTTATCATTGCTTTCTTCCTATCCTAGACTGTTTAACTTCTGCTATATCCTCAAATTCTTTAATTTCTATTTGTATTTTCTTGCACGTAATATACCTCCTTTCTGCGCATTCATTTCTTGTTTCTATTTCAAAGTTGTATCGGAATCCTTGTAGGTAATAACTTTTAAGTCTTTCAGTTAAGTAAAAAGTAAACATTGATATTCGCACAAATATGTGTTTATTTTCATTTTTTTGGCAGTAGACGCCAAAATGGATAGAGGAGCATAATTTTGAATATGGCATATCATAACCATATTCTACCTCAAATTTCTTATGGAGGCATTTTAAACTTTGTGCGGGGATGTAATTTTGTTTTTAACCTTCCATTTAGTTTTACAGACATTAATTCCTAGTTTCACTCTGCTCACATAACCTCGTTCAAAGAATTTCAAAACGTTCTGTTTTACTTTTAGGTCTCATATTGCTACACCACTTTCAAAGGCCTGCGCCAACCAAGCCTGCAGCCACCTAGTTTAAATGGCGAATCAATGTTAAAGAAATTCCTTTTCAGTGTATCAGCTTTAAAAGACAAATGCTTCCAACAAAAAAAAATCCACTCAACTTACTCACAGAATACTGCCAACTTAAGACATTTTAGAAAAATTTATTCATCCATAATTATTTCCCAAAGTGTAAATTTTAATGTTAAATTTCAGAAAAAAATATTAAGTGCGTTAATTTTAAAGATAGACGTTTCAAACTAAATGTATTCTTCGCGAATTTTTCAGGAGAAGTTCCCTACAGCGGAGATGTTACCATAACGTGTTTGCAAAGAATTTTTAAAATTTATGTTTTACAAAAAAGTACGTACTGCCTTTCTATATTGAAAAAATACGCTCGTAGTGATCTTCTTCTAAAAACTTCGTGAAGACTACGTTTTGTTTGAAACGCCTATCTTTAAAATTAACGCACTGAAGCGAAATTTCCTTAACATGACATTTCGTATTTAAACTTCGAAGCTGCCAGCCGATAGGCAGTGCCCTTAGCTGTGCCGTACGGTCAGGCATGGCGTCACCGAGAGATTTAATNTTCGAAGCTGCCAGCCGATAGGCAGTGCCCTTAGCTGTGCCGTACGGTCAGGCATGGCGTCACCGAGAGATTTAATGCTACCTTGTGTAAAATGATCCAATATTTGTTACAGGTGCCACTCCAGATGCTGCAGCCCTATTAATGGCTGAAGATACTGTCCCAGTTGACTCCATACATGTTATATGATGATGCCTGGTGACCTGGCCGGCCAAAGAAGGGCGTCAACAGCATGAAGATAGTCTTGGAAAACCCGTGATATATGCGGGTGGGGGTTATCCTGTCGGGAAAAATGTCAACTGGAGTCACGCCCCACGGGGCCACAGAATCTCCTGCACGTACCGTTGTGCCGTCGGCGTTCCCCTGATCACCAGGGGAGACCGAGAATCGCAGAGAACTCTCCCCACACCATGACGCCGCCAGTTCCAGCAGTAGTCGCTCAAGAACAGTGCGCTGTCCAGTGNGTCGTCCGTGTCCATATAAAACATGAGTTCGTCACTGAAGACGATGCATCGCCATTCTTCAGCTGACCATGCCACCCGATAGCGACGAAACTGCGAAAGAAGTCGCCGTTGACGGGGTGTACAGTGTACACGGACAACAGATAGCGCAAGGGACGTCAAGGAAACAATTATTCTGCAAGTCACCTCTCAATACTGCAGGTGGAAGCAGGGGTCACTGGATGTCTCTGGATGGTGTAAAGAGACAACGCTTCTTGAATTCGCAACTGTCGGACGATGAAACGTTCCTCTCTTCTGATGGCCATTCTGGGTCGCCTAGAGTCTTCCCGATCTTGTGCATGTTCCCAACGCTCCCAACAACGTCTCGCGGTTCGTTAACAACTGTTCCGGTGGCGGGCAATTCGACGGAACGATCAGCCTGCATCCTCTAGCCCAACGATTCGTCCTCCCCCTGACTCTTTTAAGTAGTTCATATCCGTAGTGAATCCGTCGGCGAGTCATTCTAGCCACTCGCTGACATTCGCTCCTCACTCTTCGCGTTACTAGGTTCGTGGCGGTGTTATCTCCCCTGGTGGCTGATCGATACGGCCAATCGTAAATAAAGCTAAACCAGTTGCAATATTACGTGTGATGATGCTGTGTATCAACCTTCGCCTATTGTGGATTATTCGTTGTGGGTGCAGTTGGTCAACTCAGGTGCTAAGCTGGGACACCTGCGATGAGAGGGCGTGATGCCTCTTCCCCAACGACTTGGCGGTCGTTGCGAAGGAATTGCCTTCGGACTAAAAGCCCAACGTAAAAATACAAAAGTACAATGGCTGAGAAGCCACAATTGTATTGCGTGCAGCTATGTATGGCAATGAGTGATNAACGTAAAAATACAAAAGTACAATGGCTGAGAAGCCACAATTGTATTGCGTGCAGCTATGTATGGCAATGAGTGATCTAATTTTACATTTAGGCAGAGAACATAAACGAAACTGCAAGCTTTTAATTTTGTGTCAAATTATTTATTAAGAATTTATACTGGTTCCAAAGTTAAACTAATTTAATTGGTTGAAATACAACCAAGGCCATTGTTTCAGGTGGAAACGGACATACGTTAAGAGGTGATAGTATGGACAATTCTGAAGGGAAAACATCAGTACATATGTGCTACATTCGCAAAGGTGTCCGAGATACAGCTATGTGAAACTGACAGGAATGGGAACGGTACAGGTGGTAGTAAATGAACAGATCGTTACGTGTTGGGGTTTATTGTGAAAATTCTATTTACAACAAATGTTAAAAAAAATGCCTTGGCCAACGTCTGTGCATTTCGCAGCTAGTGTAGTCAGATGATGTGTTGCTAATTCAAGTTGCCAACATGGCAAACGCCGTGAATGTCAAATAGCTGTATCTCGGACTCCATTGCGAATAGAGCATATGTTTATTGACGTTTTTTATTCAGAATGGTCCACGCTATCACTTCTTAACGTATGTCCGTTGCCACCTGAAACACCTGGTATTTACTGACTGGAGCAGAATAATTTTGCCAAATTTTATCGAAGATCCCTCGATATAATTTTGAATTAATAACTGTGGCTTATTTTGTTCTATCATGTTGCCCACAATAGAATATAGGTTAGGAATAAAAATAATTAACCACAACGGGTTGGTAAGTTCTTTTCTTCATGTAATAACCTTAGGGTCTTTCTTGCATAATATAAAAGTTTTATTATAGGCATGTTGGAATGTATTATATAAGTAGTCATCATTTCCATCTCAGTTGTAATGGTAAATGTTCCTATCCAAGGTTATCTGATTCCCGCTCTTAGTTTTGTGATCTGAACAATTTCATATTTACATTATCATATGTATATGTTAATAGAATATATATTATATATGTGCAAATATATGACCAAATTAGTCTCAGAATTAATTACTTTAAAACTACTTGTTAGACACAAGCTCACCTTTGTTCAGTTAAAGTCAAACGAATTATTTTCACCTCGGTTTTACTTGAATTTATTTAAAATTTCACTCCATTTTCTGTAACTGGTAGGTTAACTCTCTATCACCTAAACTGATTGTAAATAAGTAATTTTGACTTAACTTTACCATCCTCATTGCCGTGTCGAAGCCTTGTTTTACTATAACCAACTTTTTAATTATTATGAAACAAAAGTGTATACTGTGTGTTTCAGTAAACCTCGCCTGTTCTCTCTCTGGTTATATTAAAATTAGTTATAAATAAAATATTAAATTTATAGACAAAATATAAATAAAAATTCAATTTAACCAAAAATAGAATACTTTTATGTTGGCAGAAGTATAAAATACCTGTGGTGCACGATAAGTTTCGGAAACAACTTAACACGTCATATATGGGATCATTCTTCAAACGTTTCGTTCAAAAAATTGAGGAGATACAGAAAATAGACTATATTCGTGACAGGCTAGGTTTTTATCTAAAACCGACACAAGCTAGTGACGTGTGGTGAACTGTTGCAAAGTATGCTAGCGTTAGCTGTGTGCTGCACCATGTTGCTTGCTAGTTTACACTTCCACCACTGGAACGTAGCTAGGCAACTGACGCCACAGGACGCGTGTAATGTGTTCCTTGCTGCTCGCTTGTGAGTGGTCGCAATGCATTCGGTTTCCCTAGGCTGCAAGGTGGTTACTGGCTCCTGCTGTATGCACGAGAATGTACAACAGTGAGCAAGCACCAGCTTACCTTGCAACAGCTCACCACACGCCACTACGCCGAACATAGAGAGNCGTCCACCGAGAATGTACAGCAGTGAGCAAGCACCAGCTTACCTTGCAACAGCTCACCACACGCCACTACGCCGAACATAGAGAGCAGATTGCACCAACAACCAATCAGAGAGCTACTCGCCGCTTCTACGCTAACTTTTCCCGTGCAGGCAACGCCGATATTACCCACAATTCTGTGCGTGATGTCCAAGGCAACCAAAATGGCTGTCACTGAATATAAGACTTATGGATTACGTGAAGGAAAGGCAATATTAGTGACACATATAAAAATACAAATATAAAGAAAATGAACTGCGAACCATACAGAGTGTCAGGTAATTCGCGGGTACGGACTGCACCACGCGAATCTGTGGTCAAAACTAAGTAGAAAATGCCCTTCGGTAAAAAAAACTTAAGGCAGTTAGTTAACGAGAAAAGCGCCATTAAAGTAGATAAAATTACTTTATTTCACGTTAAGCTCAGCATACAGCATCGTACAAAACGTCGAAATGTCATAACATGTGTTCGGAGTTTGCTCTGCCCATAGGACTGCACTTTTCCGCACGTTGGATGCATGCAGCATGCACGGAACTTGACCGCCAATTGCATCCATGGTCATTGTCATGTCCCAGTACTCACTGCATGTGAACTCCGTCACCTCTTTGGCACTACTGAGCTGGGATCGTTCCCTTGCCGTATGCCTTATAACCGACACATTAGCTGCAGCATTGCCACGTCATCTCACCTTTATCCAATTTAAATACCACATGTTTGTTACAATGGTTTTCTGANCACTGCACTTTTACGCACGTTGGATGCATGCGCCATGCACGGAACTTGACCGCCAATTGCATCCATGGTCATTGTCATGTCCCAGTACTCACTGCATGTGAACTCCGTCACCTCTTTGGCACTACTGAGCTGGGATCGTTCCCTTGCCGTATGCCTTATAACCGACACATTAGCTGCAGCATTGCCACGTCATCTCACCTTTATCCAATTTAAATACCACATGTTTGTTACAATGGTTTTCTGACCTTTCATGTCGGTTTTCTTGTAAAGGAAGGGTCTTATGCATTTTTACCAAAGAGTATTTTCTTCTTAGTTTTGATAACAAATTAGTGTAGTGCAGTCCGTACTCTCGAATTACCTGACACCTGTATTTATGAAAATGTTATTCAGAAATCTCAGCCTCCTCACAGCGCAGCTAATTTTAAAATGAACGAAAATTGACTTCCTGGCATCTGAATGGCAAACGAAACGAAATTCGGAATTGTAGGTACGCAGATAACTGAAGTTCTGGTGATGTGTGGAATCCGCTCAACTATATCTGTCTGGTCGGCGTAATCTGCGAATGTGTGATTATGCCTAAATGAATAGTTTTATCTGATCGTGTTAAGCTTGGTTCACAATTGAAAGCGCTACAGTAACCATATAATATAACCCATGTGCAGAGGAACTGAACACCATGTTTTCTAACCGATTGATTCACAACTGCGCATAACAGGTCGTGTGCATGAGAGTTCCTGGCATACTGTACAAAGGAAATGGTTGTATTTAATTTCTTATGCAGGCGTATTGGGAGAGTTGAGTTGAGAGTTGTGAGATTTGGGCGGCGGTTAACGAGGTCTTGAGAGTCGATGAGGGTGAGATGAGGTGTGAATGGAGTGGCGCCAGAATGCAAGGATGGAGTAAACGGGAGATCCCGAGAAAACCCGCCGACCAGCGGCATCATCCTGCACGATTCCCATTTGCAAAAATTCCGGGAGCGACCCGGCTGGGGATTGAACCCGGTTCACCTTGGTGGGAGACGAGCAGTCTAACCGCTCAGCCACCGCGTCCCCGCAGGCGCATTGGGCAGCAGTCAATAAAAGCAGAGTACATAATTTTCAACGAAGCTGTTTATTTAAAATGGAAGAGAGTTATAATGCAGAAACGAAGAAACGTCGTAAGATATAATTTTAGAGGAAAGAACAAGTGACAGCTTACTAGCAGATTTTTTTAAGGTTATTCACATATGTACAATCGCAAAACAAAGATTAAAAATAAAAAAATTGGAAAAAATTTTAATCATTGTCAATTTTCAACACATCATAATCTGTTATGAAAATACGTTATTTAACAATACTGGCAACTGACTTCAGACTTGTCGCCAGATTTAATTGGCTAAAACTAATACATAAGTATTCAAATGTGAATCAATTTCGCACAAGAATTCTGGTAGTGTGAGTGTTCTACTGAAATGTCCTATGCTCCGTGCGTATGTTTTTTGACAGTAAACAAACCCTTACAGACGCCAGAGTGTGATGTATGACTTACCTGTGNTATGCTCCGTGCGTATGTTTTTTGACAGTAAACAAACCCTTACAGACGCCAGAGTGTGATGTATGACTTACCTGTGGTCTGGGTTCTTGGCGTCTAGCTCCGTGTTGAGCGCTGCATCCGCCCTCTGCCTGAGCTCGACGTCGACCAGGGCGGAGCTCACATACTCTGCAACACCACACCACACATTCACTTTCTGCACTCCTTGTAGCTAACGGCTGTTCACGTTACTAAGCTTCTTTTTAAATCAACTTCTGAAAAATGTCACTGCCCATAATTACATATGCCAGGTGTATTTGAATAAAACTGACAAACTGCGGCAGGTCAACAAATCGGTGAATAGTGATTTATATAACGATGATCTTACACCTCTGAAAATGCGGCTGGTAATATCATCCCCCTATCAGGCAAATATTGAAAATGCCACCCTAGGTTTGCTTGAAACTTTGTAACAATAAGCTGAGAATGATTTGAAGGTTACAGGAGGAAAATGATGATTGTCCATTGTTACAGAAAATTAAGTTATAGCGTCATTTGATAGAGAATTTTCAGTACCGTTGGCATGCCAACCGGTTAAAGGCGATGAGTCTGAAATAACAGCCCTCGAAAGAGACACATCTAGGGGAAGAGTTTATAGTTTCGATTGCATTTTACTCGAAACTAGCAAATATTGACATTCATCTTTTTGCCCCTGTGCCCTTCACATGTTAAGACAAATAATGAATCAGCACGTCTAAATTAACACAAAAGGCTATCTTGTTGGAACACTCTCACATGAACAGTTTTCGAGAAATCCATGCGGAAATTTCAAAAGAAGAATAATGGTCTGTCAGGTGGACGGGGCCGCGGTAGCGTACTCCCACCAAGGTGAACTGGGTTCGATTCCCTGCGGGGTTGCTCCCGGATTTTAGTACGTGGGAATAGTGTCGGACGATGCCGTTGGTCAGCGGATTTTCTCAGGGATTTCCCGTTTACTCCGACCTTGCATTCCTGGCGCGGCTCCATGCTCACCTCGCTTCGCCTTCGTCGGCTCTCAAGATCTCAATGTCAAGAGCCACCAAAACCTCTCCACTCCACTGACAATTAAACAACATACAATACACACAGCGTTTGACAGAATAGCACGTAAGTAAAAAAACGAACAGCGCTCAATGAACTTTGAACGTGCAGAAAGTTGTGTGCTAGGTGTGAGTCCCAGTGAGTTGCATTAACGAATGATGATGTATTATGCAGCACCAAGGGCACCAAGAGGGAACACTAGTGAATAATTGGTAATGTATTATAACTTTAAAACGAACACAGGGGCCGATAATACGTTGGTAAACAAATGTATTAAAACATTACAAACTTCTACATTAAAAAAAGTAAGAGCCCTAATCAATCAATTAACACACACCTAGCACACAACTGACTGATAGCCGTATTTACAGCGACTGTTATCAGGTCGTCGCTACAGTATCGTGCAGTCATATGCCAAGTGGTGTAGCACTTAGCCCGTGGATGGTGGGTTGCCTACCTATCAGGCCACTCACTTGCTTGAAATTTCCGCATAGATTTTTCGAAGAAAGTTCAACTGAAAGTGTTCCGATAAGACCACCTTTTCTGTTAATTTAGACGCACTGATTCATAATTCTCCTCAAGGCTCCCTCCTACCTACAGCTTTTTTCCCCGTTTGAGACCGAGATGCGCGACAAAAAATTACAGTAAATAGGAGTTTTGTACCTAAAATACCGAAAAGGTTTTCATAACGAAGAATGCGATGGTAAATACCTAATAGAAGTGTGTTCAAATACTCCAATAGAAAATCAATCTTAAATTTACACAATTATTAACTAATATGAATACTACACAAATTAAATTTTAAGAAATACAATCAAACTTTTATCCTGTAATATACTGTTACGCGCCAACTGCCGCACCTAGCGCGGGCGATGTATTACATTGTTATGCGCGAACCCGGCCCNTACCTCGGCTCTCTCTTTCCCCCAGGCAGATTTTCTCGCTGATCCATCGCTCGGCACAGCAGCTGGCAATTCTGAAAGCTTACTTGGCTGGCATCACAGTCCCTACTCCCGCCTTACGGAGGAGCAGACGACATGGGAGGGTGCATAAGAATATCATGGTAACTATGTCCCTCGGCGCAATGCGGTATTTGGAGAAATTTCTCCGCTATGACTGACGATACTGTATATACCACCGCAGTTGGAGGGATGGTAGTCTTTAAGGAATTCACCTGGCTGAAGTGCGGTTATTAATAAAAGTCGGGTGCAGCGTGGGCCATTTGAATAGAAGACGGACGATGGCGGAGGATGCGAGAAGGTGGCAGACGAGTGTTTCTGCGGTGTGGTCGGACGAGAGGGTGTGCTATCCGACGAGTTGAAAACTACTGTGCGTGAGGGCGCTCGGAGGTCTCTAGAACATTGCGGACTGATGGAATCTAGATTGAACTAAGGTGGGACTGTATGAGCATATGATTACTGACTTTATTTTGAATATTGGAACCATTCAAAATTGTTTAGATAATTTAATAATGTCTATGACATAATATGACAGATTTCAACCAAACTTTTTATATTGGCATTATCTGCTGGAAGCATAAGGTATGCCTATAATTGCCATGTTTTTTGGCCTTTTTGTACGACAGCGCCAAATGAGAAACTAAAGTGTTTATGCCCCATCTCAACCGGTCAAACTATTTCCATCCAATTCTGCTTGCAAGTAGTTCTACTGCAGGCCATATAAACTTACATGATTTAAAATCTTCACACGCTTGTTTTCAAAATGATGCTCCTGTAGATATTTGAAGTTTCTAAACCAAGTGCACCAAAACTTTAGACTGATTACTACCGAAGTTGATGCTCCGAATCCTATATACGTAATGTAATTGGCTGAATGCCAGCGTATGGTACGAGAAATTCTGTGTAAGAGTTCCGGTTAAGGTACGTGTGTATTTTCAATTGTCTCACTAGTGTTACATTTGTGTCTGGTTGCATCATTAATAATATCGCTACCCACGAGACATCAAAACCCAACTACCATATCATTTTTTTATTTAATAATTTGTATCCATACATATGAAAGTAAGCTCATTACTTATATCGATTACTTCTTGTTACCCCCCTCTTATTCTACAATTATTACACTGTTTGGTTCTCGTATTTCCATACTTATGGTATGATGCGTATCTACATACTTCAGATACATACATTCATAGAAAAATTTCGTCAAATGTGGCCTAATTTATTTTTCCCATAACTCATCTATTTATATTCTGATAGCTTTTATATTGTACTTCTCAGATGTCCACGCGGAAAGAAAACAGTAATTTCTAATGGAAATATGCAGTTGGCCTTGAATTTGGTAGAAGTGCAGTTGTTTTTTGTTCAAACCAGTTACCTTATTTTTCTCAGCGTTACATGTAAGCAATCTAATTTCGCCAGCAAACACCGCTTGATCAGGGTCCATTTGAAAGGCAGATAATGGACATTTTATTTCTATCAATCCATCTTCTCCTAATAAACAATCAGGACTCGCTCCTAAAAATGGCAGATGGGAATCTATGAACAAGCCACATTTTATAAGTTGATATTTTCTTGACGCTCAAGTTGTCATTGCTAAAGATTCTAAATTACTGCCATAAATGGATGAGACATTGTGAATACTGCATTAATAAATGAGGCTAACAAGATTTTTACATCTCGCAGTGGGACGTCTGCGACGTACTTTGCCGGAGTTAGAAGTTGTGAGCATTTTCCTTCTGAGCTCTAACAACTGCCTTCTTCCAGCTTCAAGAAGTGTGGCTCTTTCAATTTAATTACGCTCTCCTCTTTCTTTTTTTTTTTTTTTTTACATTTGTTCCCGTTCTTTAGCAAACTCTTCGGGAGACATATATGGTTTTTCACAGTTGGGTCCATAATTTTTACTTTGAATATATTATTTTCTTTCTTCCTATAGCGTCTCTTACTTTCATGGACTTATTTTCTTAAGTAAGTCGTATTGGCTAACCTTTTTGTTCAAGGCGTTTCGTATATTTGTTTAGACTAATATTGTTGCACATATTTTTATGCAGGGAAGAATGTGGTTTTTTTGTGTTGTGTGCAACAACAGCCACGGCACATCGCCCTTGATACGATAATCTAAAAAATAAAATTAATGCCCTTCCCTCCAACAAGCCCGGAATCCTGCGCCAGAATCGGCTATTTCCTTCTACTATCAGTGTTTACAACCGATGGCTGTTTATTGTGAAGTTCGTCGATTTCACGTGAAAGTCTTGCATGTGTATATTTCGTGCGAACCAATTTACTTCACGACACAGGTTACTCATTCCATATTTAATATTAACTATATCATTATAATCACCTGCGGAATCAGTCCTCATCAATGTAGCAAGAGGTATTGACAGCATCACTTGCTGTATTTCAAAAGACGAATCCTTGCAGTTCTTTTTGTGGTTCTTCAATGCATCACCTTGTATAAACTACATTGCCTACATTCTAGGCCAACCCATGCCTCAATCATACCTACCATCCATCAAACAACTGATACGAGGCCACCCAACATCCTATCTTCTATAAACCAAGAAAAACTCGGTCATTACTAATCCACCATACCACCCAACTCCCCATATAAATAATCCTCCATAACTTAAGTGTGCCAAGCAACCATACAGGTCAGATCAACCCATAATCAAACACCCATTACATCTGCTCTGCCAACCGACACTATACAAAGTAAACTAGTCACCATATCACACAATAAAACTAAAAAAAACACCACCCATACCATATAAAGCAATTTCAAACAACGCAACACAATCAACTTCCCCCCCATAACGACTGACACCACCCAAGAACCCTGACTGCCCATACCAACCACTTTAACTCAAGCATGTCTTACCATTACAGGATACTGCCCATGCCATTTTGACATACACCAACAATCACCAGACAGATATTCTGGAAACCATGCCACACAGCATAAAAAAAAAACATACCATTCATCATAACCCAAGTGTACCATGCCACTTAACAGTCCAAACCAACTCATAACACAAACATCTTTACCATCTGTAAAACTACCATTATTGACCATATCATCTCCTATAATCCAAGAAAATACTCAGTCATAGCAATCAACAATAACACACAACACACCAATCATACCATCAATCATAGCTCGAGCAACTATACAGTTGAGACTATCCCACAACCCAACACCCATTCCATTTGCGATACAGACCGACACCATGTATACTCGCCACCCATACAACCTACTATAAATCAGGTATACCCCAAGCCATTCAGTTCGCACAGTTATTACCAAAATAAATTATACCTATTACATATTCCATCTCTTCTACAGAAACCAGACGAACTATACTCACAGCCTAGTATGACTAAAGCATACCTCGTTCATTCGGCCCACATACACCTCATAAAAAATTTAGCTACTGCCCATACCATTAGCTCTGCAACCAACACCAGAAAAAATATAATTGGTGGCATACTACCCAACATACCACACGATCCACGCCAACTAAAATATTCCAGTCAAATATTCCAAACATTCATGGCCGTAGACCATTGAATCAGTGAGGAGGGGAGGAGGAGGAGGAAGACGAAGATGAGAATAACAGCCAACAAATCAGCTGATTGTACAAACCATCTATACTAATAACCATGCTAACCACCATACCTTCAGCATACCAAACAAAAATACCAATACCCTAGCGACTAGCAGTACTGTACCAACCACAACCCAGCATACATCAGTCACACCACACACGTGCATCATTATAAGCAATAAAGATAATATACCAACAACTCATTTCATAACTGGTCATACCAACCGACAATCAATAACAACCATATTCCAAGTGACCACGCCAAACATATCAACACTAACAAACCAGCTGATTATATCAGACATCCATACAGTTAACCACACTGCCCAAAACACAGTCGGTACCATCCTTCCTTCATACTGAACAATAGCATCCACCATATCAACAAAAAAAACAGTCAATTATATCAGCAATCCATACCAATAACTGTGTAGTAAAAATACCAGGTATCATACAACGAGCATATCAGATAATTATGTCCATAACCCC
This sequence comes from Clitarchus hookeri, assembly GCA_002778355.1. NCBI lineage: Eukaryota > Metazoa > Arthropoda > Insecta > Phasmatodea > Phasmatidae > Clitarchus > Clitarchus hookeri. The sequence goes on from NQII01002289.1 coordinate 268,929, forward strand.
AGTATTGCTGAGAACAAAAGTTCGATTTTATAGACAAAGTTGAAAGTGTGATTGGGGTCTGGCTTACTGTAAATTCTATTTGGATTGAGAATTATATATATAAAAAAATCTGAAGAATTCCAATTTCTAAAATTATTTAAATAATTACATACCCTATTTACACCTTCTCGTAAATGACAAATTACACTTCATCCTTAAATTCATAAATAAATATACACACTGGCATGTAGAGCGATCGGCTACACCTGCGCACTCTAGCAGCAATAAACAACAACATGGCCGACACCTGTGCCCCTAGCCTGCGGCTAAGGAACTACAGCAGATAGCATCCAAGATGGTGGACGAAGAAGGTGTAACAGAGAAAATAGGCGGGAGAGAGAAGAAAGATAGGCAAGATAGAATGACAGAGCATGAAGTAGCAAGAATGAATGATAGAGCATGAAGTAGCAAGATGAAATGATAGAGCATGAAGTAGCAAGATGAAATGATAGAGCATGAAGTAGCAAGATGAAATGACAACATGAAGTAGCAAGATGCAGTGACAGAGCATGAAGTGGAAAACTCTAGAAACAAGATGGATGAAATATTAAGGTAATGGACATGCAGTCAAAGGTCATGGGTCATGGGGTCAAGTGTCTTGAGTCAAGAGTCTTGAGTCTTGGGTCTTGCATCTTGGTTCTTGAATCTTGGTTATTGATTCAAGGGTTTTGGGTCAACTGTTTTGAGTTAAGGGTCTTGAGTCTTGGGTTTTGGGTCTTGAATCAAGGGTTTCGTGTCTTGAGTCTTGAGCCTTTGGTTTTGAGTCGTGGGTCTTGGGTATCTGGTTTTGGGTGTTGTGTCTTGAGTCTTGAATCTTGGGTCTTGAGTCTTGAGTCTCGAGTCAAGGGTTTTGAGTCAAAGGTCTTGGGTGTTGGGTTTTGGATGTTGTGTCTTGAGTCTTCAATCTTGGGTCTTGAGTCTCGATTCAAGTGTTTTGAGTCAAGGGTCTTGAATTTTAGGTCTTGAATCTTGAGCCTTGGACCTTGAGTTTTTAGTCAAGGATCTTGAGTCTTGAGTCACAGGTTTTGGGTCAAATGTTTTGAGTTAAGGGTATCGAGTCTTGGGTTTTGGGTCTTGAGTCTTGGGTTTTGGGTCTTGGGTCTTGAATCAAGGGTCTTGAGTCTTGAGTTTTTGGTCTTGTATCTCGAGTCTTAGGTCAATGATCTTGATTCAAGGGTCTTGGGTCAATTGTCTCATGTCTTGAATCTTTGGTCTAAAGTCTTGGGTTTTGGGTGTTGCATCTTAAGTCAAGTGTCTGGGGTTTTTGTGAATTTGTTGAGTTTTTTAGTTTTTTTCGGGTTTTTTAGGGATTTTTATATATTTTTAATAACTTTTTAAGTTTTTTTTTAATGTTGCGCTCAAGGTCATTTAAGGTTATGGCTACAGGGTCAAGGTAAAGGTCACCTGAATCCAACATGGAAGTTGGATGATGTCACAATATGGTGGCCGGTAGGCCGGCGCCTGGCGCCTACGTCCCTGTTATCTTGTTCCAGAACGCAAATAATCATTCTACTGATATCTTATCTTCTCTTTGTATTTTGGTTTTTATTTTCACGATGTCATCTACTCACTTATTTAACCCATCGCATATAGTGTAATGTTCCCCCAGAAATAAGGCCAAAGAGTAATACAATTTAGACGAATTTTTTTTTAATTCGTTAATATTACGAAGGTTTACGTTGACACGATTTATTAATTATGTTTTTTAGAATCATTTAAATGATTGCATAAAATAAAGAATATTTACCAAAATTTTGCAATTTTTTGTCATTTATGAAAGATAATTTAATTTTCCCGAGCAGTTCAATGTTTATTACAGACGATTTATCGTCATATAAACGAAAAACATGTATCCCAGGTATATTATGTTCTGTAGGTTATGGTGATCTAGTGGTTTTTAAAGTTTGTATAAATCACGAACGCCATACTTTCGCAACCTGTTCTTGTCACATCAGTGTTAAAACGCAAATAGGCCTGTACAAGTTGAATTTTCAGAGTTTTCAATATGAAAGCAACAACACTTATTACCGGCATTTTTATTCAGTACACAAGTTTTAGTGCTTACGTGATGCATCATAATATGGCAACCGAAACTACCATGCTTTATTTGTACATGAAAGTGTAGCGTGATGCTTGTTAATGTAACGAGAAGTCATCGTAGTCCCGTCGTAAAACTGAGTCGCAGGCAACAGGAAACGTGATGGGCGGAGAAAGAACTGAAAGTCTGATATGTGACCCGAGTTAGGAACCGCGCATCCCTTTCTCGAGAAAGATGTCTCACCCAGGAGGGAAGCTTCCCTTCCTCTGCCGGGGTTGTTGCCATACCCCCACCCCAACACGACCCAGCTCCAGGAGTAGCCACCACCATAGAACAAACACCACGCTACGGCGACAAAAATAAGAAAAAATAGCTTAGTTTTTGTGGAATTACAAGAGATTTTCAGCGGGGACCATGTTTATATCATTGTGTTCGGAATTACAAATTCTAAACGTCAGATTTTTTTTTTTGTTTGCGTTTCAAGCAACGTGTGATTTAAAAAAATGACACCTAAAACCCTATATTCGTGAATTTTTTTCTCCAAAATATGTAAACACTTTTTAAATTATGAAAAGCACTTATCAATCTTGTAATTCTCTCCAAAAAATTGTCAGATTTCTAAGTGTTTTTTGAAACATTTAATGCAATGAAACAAATAACACTACATTCCCCTCTTCCAGTCGGGTTCAAAGGACTCTTAAGGGACCCGTCTGCCTGCCGCTTGAACTGCGTTGCAGTGTTTCAAATACACGTTCTTGCACGGAACCAATAAACGAGCGTCCAATGTACTGATCTGCTTAAAGAACACGCACTTCAGACGAAGCCTGTTGAGTGCTTTCAAAACGTCACGCACATTAGAAACCCCATTTAAGAGCCCTCTAAAATTGCTAAAAACTCCTTTTTCAAAGCACTGTATCTCAAAATATACCTACCTACGTGTCAGGTACATACAAGAGTACTCAAGGGCCCTGCATTGAATCTTCGTACAGACTTTCCGCCAATAAAATGATAAGGTCACCGCTTAAAGTGCCATAGGACACGCAGCACGACGAGAACGCTGCACGTCAGTTCAGAGCCTTTCGCATAGTGTCGATGGTGCACTTGAATCACGTAGCAGAGTCGCCCTTATCACTCCTGCGCTTCCGAACCTTAAACGCGGAAAATCGCTCCAGGTAGGCGGGCCGCTTAAGTGCTCAATTAAAGGCGAACTAATTCTGTCTCTTGCAAAAATCGATTATTAAAGTCGAAAATAATGCTTTGGATAGAAAGATCTAATTTTCATATTCTCAATCATAATTACACCAGCTTTTATTAAGGTTCCACAGTAGGCGTAGTATCAACCACGAACCATCCAGGAATGGCATAAAGTTTAAAACGAAATACAAAAAATAATATTTCCTGAAACGTGTGAAACTGTAACAAAGTTTTTATTAGATGTTACATTAATTAAAAATAATAATCTAGTAACGTAGGGCAGTTCCATTCTCAAATGGGATTACATACTTTTATTACAGAACAGTAATGAAAAATTCTTCTTCCCTTTTCATGTCGTCACTAATCACTGTTTCCTTACATGCCTACTATTATTGGAAAACCAGTTGCGAAATCCTTTGCGTGCATGGGTAACTAAGGTCAGTTTTCCACTGCTGAGTAAGACTTCCGCGAACATCTCTGATCACATGCAGATGCATGTTACAGGATGTGGGAAACGATATTGAGTTAGGTAAATTTCCAGCAATAGTATACGCGTCAGGCGCTGCAAGGCCGATAAATGCATCACACGTGACGAGTTGCTAGGCTCTTGGTGCAGCGGCCGGGCGGTGTGCTCATAACCTAAGGTTATAGCGCAGGCGTCACGTCCCTGCGCTAGCAAGTACGCGGGTTCTACGACACGTTGCGCAACTGGCGGGGCTCCCGGCCGTGCGGTGTGCTCATACCTCGACGTGCTAACGCTCGCGTCACGCCGCCGGCTTCCATCGGCACGCATCTCTGTCACGAGCCGCCACTTGCGAAGATCCAGGAGCTTGCTGATAACGCTAAATGTCAACTTCACGTGGCCAACTTTCCCCGAGCACTTGCGCTGCACCACGTGCATCTGTGGCGCATACTTCAAAAGTGCATGAATAAGAACTTAAACACGTTAATTGGAGAATGCAAGTCTATAGAAGTCAACATTCTAAAAAGCTGTTCTCCGTAAACTCATCACTTTTGAAACACTTGAAAATTATCACTTGCGATAACTACGCATACGATACAGTAAAGAATGGCATGCGAATTAATAAAAAAATGTTCGATGACTTGACGTTGCATTGCGAGTGTAATGTTTAAATTTATGGCTCCTGAAGTTGGTGTTTTTTGTTTTAGACAAATGGAGCGCGAATCTGCAAATTGTTAACACATTGTTAACACATTTTCTTTTGTGAAAATTACACTCTTTCACTTGGATGGCGTATGAATAAAAGTGATCAGGCCCATGGGAATGTTAATTTTACATACGGCGGAAGGATACAAATATGAGAAGAAAAATATATTATAATATGGGCTATCAAAAGTGCTAAATTAATCGTGAAAAAACTATAAAAGCAAGTAAGGGCATTTTCTAGATAACGGATTTTACTAACCAGCTATATGATCGATTATTTTAACGGAGATATAAATTTATTTCGAAATATTTCTCATTCTGTAAATTTGTGCACTTCATTGCGAATACATTATACTAAATAAACGTGTAGGGGCAAAGACTGTTCTAACAAAAGTGTGTAAAATAGTATTCTCCAGCAGTGTTTGTTTTTAAGGTACCCCAAAAGTTTTTCTGTTGGTAATTCAGCTGAGAATGAGCCAATGGCGATAAAAAAAAATGTCCCCACTAGTAAACATTTTGTTTAGTGTTTTGAGGTTATTATAACATTTTACAGCTTTAAATAAATTTTAAGTTGCTCTATTTTTTTCATAAACTTTAGTTTCTAAACTGTTAAAGCATAAGAATAATTTTATTTTGTATTTGTAGCACATCCGGAGACAGTTATCAGTTATAAGAAAGGACATTCGACTAGTGATTCTGGCTTGGCCCCTCCCTAGGTCACTAAGGATGAGCGCTCTTGAACTTCATGGAATATTTTTGAAACGCAAATATTTTGAATCCATCTACTTAGTTCTGTGTGACTTCTCAAGTACCCATAGCAAAAGTCGACTGCTTACAGCCAGATTCGTTCCTTTAGTGAGCATGTGACTCCACACCCAAGAATAGGGAGATGCACAAGCGAGTTACACTGGAAATAAAGTTTTTGTGGGCGTACTTATTCGTTGATTAGAAGAATGGTGCTCTAGATATGGGCTTAAGTCTGACTTTTTTAAAAGAGCTGGAAGAAAAGAATTATACTATATTTGTGCTAAATACAGTTCTACTTATGGACGTAACATGGCGTGTAATTTCCACCAAATTATATATATAGGCATATATGTGTGTGTGTACGTGTGTGTATGTGCTTATGGTGTTGAACAGACTATATATTAAATTATATGTAATGAAATGATTAAGGAAAATATCAAAATGTTTGCCTAAACAAATGTAATGAGCAGATAATTTTATTTTATTTTACTTTATTCCGGTTAGTTAAGCAGGCGATGACTTACGTGCTAAACTAACTTAAACCCTAACTTAAGCAAGCTTTAATATATATATATATATATATATATGTGTGTGTGTGTGTTTTTCATATATGTTTTTCCTCTGTTCTTGGTGGTGGTACTTTTTCATTCAGCCTAAATTTAAATTTAAATATGCTGCACACAATTACGGTACACCCAAGATTTGAACCTGGAAATTCACGAATGACAAGTGGTAATGTGCAAATTTTAAATACGAAAGCACAGCAGTTACCACACAAAAATTGTGGTGATCTGATGGACAGTGTGTTAAGGAAGACGTGCACAACGCCAACTGCGATTCGCCTACAGAGACGTGAGGCGTTTCTTTCGGTGAATTTGTTTTCAGCCTAAACACGTCAGCTCCGCCTTCGTATTTCACCATTGTTGGTCAACGTGAGCGAAGCGAGTGCAGATATTAGGGAGGCTCTTAACAGCGAAGTACTGAGAGCCAAACTGTTGTCAACGTGTAGCTCCAAGCCAAGGGTCAGCGAGGTGAAAAAATCTCCAAAACTTTCACAGTGGAGAGCAAACCATATCAGAATAATATTCATTCAAGTGGAAAATTTCTGACAATAATTTACAGTAATATAACGCAATGGTAAGAGCTGTTACCAAATATCATCCTTGGAAATGTATGAAATTACTAAAAACAACTTTATTGTATCAGAACAACATTTATTCAAGTGGGATTTTATGTTATTATCTGATCTTACAACTAACAATAATTCACAGTAATATCGCGCAATGGTAAGAGTTGTAACTAAATGTCACCGGTGTAACTGTATGAAATGACTATAAACAACTTTCACTTATCGCTAATCTAGACAATGCCTTACGTAATTATCTGTCGCTGAAATCCGCGTAGCATTACATACATTACTGAAAGAAACAACTTTAAAAACGGAAATTAAGAAACTAATACATAAATTGCATTCGTACTAACTTAATTATAACCTCATAATATAAAGTAATGCTACTCTTCAAACTACAGTATTACTGTTATTAAATGCTGTTCACGGTAAAGTGAGCACTTCTGAAACAAGCGTTAAAAATAACATTGCCCTTAACCCATTATTTGGTACTGTATATTATGAGATACAAAGTTTATATGTGAATTTGAACTGACAAATTTAAAATATTTACTCGCAGGCATCCCCCAGTAGCCGAACGGTTGAAGGCGTTGCGGTATCGATCTGAAAAGTTGGGACACGAAGATTGATTGTACGCAGCCAGTGAGATAGGTCTACCTCATCTATAGTCTATGGTTACACTCAGAAAACGTCAGTCTTGGAATTATTTGTCATTATTTCACTGCCAACTTAACTGGAAGCCTGCATGCCAGCATACGAGTAGTTATTATTCTTAATGTTGAGTTCAAAAGTGCTCACTTTACCGTGAACAGTTTATAGCCGGCGGCGTTCAGTGGAAAGGCGGCAGCACTCACCTGTGACGTTGTAGCCGGGGGCGGAGCCTAGAGCAGACAGCACCAGCACCGCCGCGACGACTCTGCAAACAAAACAAAAAACACAATCAGTTAACCACGGCCTTAGAGTGGATATACAGGAGAGGAAGCATAACGCTCGATATAAAAAATGAATATCGTAATGGAGTGCTGCAAATTTCTGTAACTGCAGCTATAAAACAACTGTAAATGTACGCAGGTTTTCTCTGGGTTCTCCCGTTTTATCCCCGTCTTCATTCCACGCCTGTTTCACCCGAGTGTCACCTCACCACAGCCGTTCTCCGAGGTGAAAAGACACTTGTGTCCAGGAGTAGGGCAGCCGCTTCCAATCAGGCCAGCCTTCTCTCGCCAATCGTGACTCTGCCTGAACGTGAAAATTTATATTTACAGTTTATTTGCTCGTAATAACAATAAATTATTTATCTAAAATCTACTGCGTTTCCTGATTTTTTTCATTAAAGTAAAATCAATCATTTTATTGACTGACTCTGTTATTATCCTATGGGATTCATATATCAATTTCTGTCGTCCAGAGTACGAAATGTTTAAGTGGGGATGTTGGTGAATGTTAGAGTGAGAGTTTTCGGGATTCTCCTCTTCAGAGTAACTGGCCCTGCATACTGCACGTCTCTGGTACCTTGGCCAACATACAGGCTGCCAACTCCCACGCGCCTGGTGCTACGGCGTATGTTTACACACTGGCGTACAGTGCCATCTTGAAAACTTACGTGTAACTGTGATGCAGTGGATGTTATGACAAACAGAACGACAGTAACTGTTCCACACAATTTACTAAGAATAATCGAGAATTCCTGGTTGTGAATAAAATCGTTAGAAAATACACATAAATAAAACTACGACAACATAGCAAGTAGAGCCAAACTTCCGTTTAAGGCGACCAACTGCACCAAGAGTTTGTGTGAGTGAATGGGAGTCTATAGGAGATATGGATCGTCGTTCGCAAAAGTGACAAATCAATTAAAGAAATACGTTCCTCGGAACCCAGAGTGGTGACGTAACGAAATAACTTTAATAAAAATGTCATAACCTCTGTACCTTCTGAACTGGTACTTTGCCGTAATCAAAATACTGAATACGATGAATGCGTCTTTAAAGGTTGTTACACTGACCATGAAAATATTTTTTAACACGTTTGATATATTAAGTTGTTAAACATGGCTTATAGCATAGGTCTACCTGAATTTTTTCACATGAAACAGAAAAATGGACCTGGAATATTCCTCAACTACCATTAGACCTAATACCAAAATGTCAGTTCGGACTAGAAGAGTAAAATTTAAAGAAAAACATAAAATTCAGATATAAGCATGCACTTTGCCGATCAGCTTTAGTATATTTCATATTTAAGAACACTTAACGGCAGCTGATGTGTCAGTATACCAAAAGCAAAGTCGAGTATGCCACAGGTGACTGTGAGGGGAGTAAATAGAACGTATGTTGGCACCACTGACACAATCTACCTGCTACAGACGACGAACTACGCGTCTGAGAAATAGAGCGACAGCGAGTTATTAACAAAACTTACTTTACGTGGCCGTGAAGCAATCAGAGCAGTTAACCCACGTACAAGATATACGGCCTTTGCACTTTTTATTTTGTAAGAAACACATGACATGCATCAATTAAAATGAAAGACAAGGAAAATAATTTAACATTTTTGTAGCATAAAAATGCATTTCTAGCAACTTTCTTAGGATAGTTGCACAAATAAAACTTTATACGCGCTGTAAGAGTCAAACAACAACAAAAAATACAACAGGTTTTGTGTGTGGAGACCATAAGTATACCTAAGCAAATTACGTACTATGATTATATCATTTACACCGACCAGATATTAAGATGTTTCTATTCTTCCTTAACATAAAAATAAATTACTACTTTTTAGCAATTTTTAGCGCACAAGTATACTTTAAAGTACAAACAATTTTCAATGATTTTTGTAGTGATGTTTACATCGTTTATGTAAAAAATCACGAAAAGAAGAAATTTATTCATTACCTCTAAATGGATATAAAATAGCGTTCCTGGAACTAATTATACGTTACGATGAGTCAGTTTTTTTTCGCAAATTCTTGTTTATGGTACAAAGAAATTTATCACGTTTAATTTTCTTGTTGAAATGTGTTATACTCACGATAAAAAATTATTGACATAATGACTATTCTTCGTATCCTTATGAATAGCTAAGTGTGATATAATTATATCGCATTTTTTCTTAGAAAAAAGCATACCCACGCAAAATTGTTACCCAATATAACAAATTAAAACTTAATTTCTGCAATGAATTTTTTTAAACCTCCATTTTCTCAAAGTAGTTAACTGTTATTAAGAGGTAATTTTGTTTAATGAAAGATGAAAGTTGTTCTCTGAACGAAATTAACAAAGTTCCAGTAGTATTAATTGTGTACGCTGCTGAGGACGCGATGAAACAGAGAGAAGACAAAAAATACGGCAACGCAAACAAATTTTCTCACATGCGGGAATCCGAACTTGAATCCGCCATTGATCGAATCGGACGCCAGTTTTGCTACTCGGGATATCGAGGCTTCTGTCCCAACAATGTAATCGCGGATAGTGAATATCTTGCCTTCCAGGAACCATGGCAACAAGAAGACAAAATAAATACGTTCAATTATTGAAATCTTAATAAAAGGTATATCTATACTAATATTATAAATGCGAAAGTGTGTTTGTTTGTCCTTCTTTCACGTCGCAACGGAGCAAAGGTTCGACGTGATTTTTTGCACAGAAATAGTTGGAGGGCCGGGAAGTGACATAGGTTACTTTTTATCCCGAGAAATTATCTCAAAAAATTTACACAATATGTAATTTCCTTTAATAATTCTATGTAAAACGACAAACTAATTGTAGTTTTAAAAATTGACAATAGATGACGTTCAAATAGTTTCAATTGACTGCATTTGCTTTTGGTTTCCTTTGATTCGCTTTTCGTTTTGGTTTTGTTGTTTAGGAATATTCGAATATTGTTCAATTCATTAGACTGGATTGACTTTTGGTACTGATTTTCACTTTGAATAGGATATGTTGGTTTGGTATTTGCTTTTTTTACTTACTTTTTCGACTGTTTTTTTTTGTTGTTTAGTTTTTCATAGTCTGTTAAATAAATAATTTCTCGCAAACGAAAATCAAGTCTTTCAAGAGCATCGTCTCAAGCACAAGCGAAAAGATTTGCTCGATCGCAAGAGTCTTCAGAAGATGCCGAACTGACAAGACAAGAGCAAACACAGCGACAAGCTGCTTTGAGAGCCGCTGAATCGCCTGCTCAGATTCAGGAAAGGCTCAAAGAACAGGCCGCACGCCAGGAACATCTCAGGATATTAGAGACTCCTGCCGATACTCAACTCCGCCGAGATGAAAAGGCAGAGCGTCAAGCCCTATTAAGATCCTCCGAAACGCCTGTTCAGACCCGACTACGACTGGAAGAACAAGCAGAACGACAGGCTGCTTTAAGGGCACCCGAAACACCTGAACAGTCACAGGCGAGAATAATCGCAAACGCGGAACTCCAAGCGGAACGTCGACGAGCTTTTCAAAGAAACACTTGGACTGTATTTAATAACGCGGAATTTCATTAAGATCGCTTAATTGATTATAAGAATTACAGGCTTGTTGTTATCGGACTCGTGGACAAGTCGTGCCGGTTTTGTAGCGCTTTGAAATAGAAAGACGAGACCGCAGGGATGTGCTGTTCCAGCGGGAAAGTTTCCCTTCCTTTACTTGGTGAGCCAGAAGAGCCTCTGAAAACTATCTTTTTGTATGACGTTGATGAATCACGTCTCATGTTTCCAATTGACAACGTTTGGAGTTGACAGAGAGATAATGCCCGGATTTTCGCCATCGTTTACTGTTCAAGGGCAAGTTTATCATAGAATAGGTGCGCTTTTTCCAGCTGCCAATGAACAGCATAAATTCTTGCAGGTATATTTCAATTGTAACTAAGAAACTGAAACAAACGCCACTGCCAATTTATTCAAGGAGTTGAAAGAGACACGGTGTTGAAAATTCAAAGAATGTTGCATGATAAGCACATTTAAAACCGCTTTAGAGAACCTGCCTCAAGAGGATTTGAAGGTAGTCATCCATGCTGGTCGGACTCCGCGTGGAGAGCATGAGAGGCGCTGCAATGCACCTTTAATTAATGAAATCGCTGCAGTGGTCAGCTGTGACCAGTTCTCATCCCGAGACAACGTCCACGAGACATATATGATAGTAGTTCACTAATTTACTATCATATAATATTGTAATTGTGTAAAACTAAATTGTACCCGGGTGAAGCCGGGCCGGGTCGCTAGTAAATATGTATAATGAAGTAGTACCCACAGAAAAATCATAATTAAGGAGGATTGAATTAATTATTATACGTTTTATAACTAAGTTTACTTTCCATTATTTAGTAGTCTTCATGTATGCAGTTCTATTTGCAGGTNAATCGCTGCAGTGGTCAGCTGTGACCAGTTCTCATCCCGAGACAACGTCCACGAGACATATATGATAGTAGTTCAATAATTTACTATCATATAATATTGTAATTGTGTAAAACTAAATTGTACCCGGGTGAAGCCGGGCCGGGTCGCTAGTAAATATGTATAATGAAGTAGTACCCACAGAAAAATCATAATTAAGGAGGATTGAATGAATTATTATACGTTTTATAACTAAGTTTACTTTCCATTATTTAGTAGTCTTCATGTATGCAGTTCTATTTGCAGGTNAATTATTATACGTTTTATAACTAAGTTTACTTTCCATTATTTAGTAGTCTTCATGTATGCAGTTCTATTTGCAGGTACTATACTTTCATTTAAAAATTAATAAATTTAATGCACTTTTTTTACGTTAACACAGACGTTTCCAAGAGGTATACAGACAGGATATATTTTTAATCTTTCAAAAGCTCACAAACATTGTGAATGCATGAGACAATCCAGAAAATTCCTAATTTACAACTGCTTGTGCTACAAAAACTAAGGAGGAAAAGTTAGACAACGCGATTTTAGCTCACTTGCTCTTGATAATTTACTTCCGAATATCTACATCACTAAGCTTGAACCAAAAAGTCGTTAACATAATGCAATTTTTGCGGGACGCGTACACAGTAAATTTAATATTCTTATTACGTTATATTACGTTCCATACAATAAAAATTACTTGCAAATTTTTCGGAATCGTTATTTGCTTTTAAAAAAAGTCGATTATTACCATAAGTTTATAAGGAAAAATTTAACGGACCCTCCCTTGCACATTAAACATACACTTTAACCAAAAATTGGCACATGCAGGCATACTGTGATTGGGAATCGAACACAGGAGTCCTTACACGGTGATCCAATAAACTACCACACGAAAGTAGGCAATTATGCGAAGTTTTTTATTTGCAAACCTCTTAACTCAATATTTCTGACCCATACATTTTCACTTTACACGGAGAGAAAGAGGTGGCGAACAACAGAAATAACAGTAGTAAGTTTCAGTAAAGGAAAAATTAACTAATGATATCCACTGGCAGATAATTGAAATTCCATTCCAGTCAGGAATGCATATGAAGTATCATCAATGTTATGGACAATTTCTTTCAAACAGGCCCACCGTGATGGTAAGGGGGCAAGGAGGGGGCAAAATCCCCAATGTCTGTGNGCTACTCGGCTTCGAGATTTTTTGGATTGTATTGGATTGTAAAGTGTTTATTAACATCCCTCGGGTGTTATTCCTGAAGGCTTATAAGGGGACGGCTTATAAACTAACGTACGACCTAACTTAACTAACGTCCATACCTTACGTAGGGTACGAAACCCAGAACCTCCCGCGCCAGAGAACGGCGGCGCACCAACCGATTGTGCCACGGTAGGTCCAAATGTTGTTTGAAGTTCTTCCCCATTTAAGTTTAAAAACGGTACAAATGTTTGTATGTTCGAAATTCGTTGTATCTTTGAAAAAAATATTGTGCATGATTGTATAGAAACTAAGTCGCCTTCGTCAAAACGTATGTACTAGTTTTCCTACGCACATGACAATGTACAGAAAAGGTTCCTTTTTTTTTAAGGGTTCGAAAAGTAGCACGTCAGAATAGGAAAGGGGGCCCAACAAAAATTATTTTTCCTCGAGCTGTTGGGGGCTGTCGATGACCCTGCTCTCGAAACCAGAAAATACTCGAGGCATGCTAGTCTGTTCTCCGGGTGAGCAGAAGTGTAAAGTCGGAGCAACGGAAACGGTTACCGCGCTGCGCGATCCGCAACTTGCAAGTTGAGTGGTTGAAAGTAACATTTTCCGAATCGTTGGTGATCTGCTTGAGGGCGCCGGCGCAATCGATTACGCTTCGCCAACAATGCATGAAGCATTCTGCCGTCCGAGCGGCAAACCCCGTCGCAAAAAACAGGCGTAGCCCGAGCGGGAGAGGAGAGAGCCGAACACTAGCTATGTAATCCGCGCCTGCAGCACGCGGCGACAGGCAACTGCCACGCTGGATGTGGTGCACAAGTTGCATAACTCCCNGCACTAGCTATGTAATCCGCGCCTGCAACATGCGGCGACAGGCAACTGCCACGCTGGATGTGGTGCACAAGTTGCATAACTCCCTGTCTGCAGGCGCACCTGGCCACCGTAGAATATTACGTTGTGAAAACCGTTCCAAGAGGTTACATTTTATAGATTTTTGACAATATTTCGTTATTTTTCGTTGCGATGTGAAATAGCCTGAAAAAGTACAAAGTGGTGGAAAATGACTTCAAAAAACAATTAGACTAGTTATATGAATTTCTAACTTACATTTTTTTCTTTCAAATCTTAAAATGGAACAAATTAATGCATTATACATTAGCTCAGAATAATTGCTCATACTATAAGAACGTCATAAATAATATTTCTTAGAAATATGATATGCGTATTGCCCCTAAATCATTTTTTCACTTTCGAGATAATACTTAAGGTTAAATAGCTAGAACTTAAAAACTTACTGCAAGTGAACCGAAAGTCTGTTTTCAAAGCGGAGAGTGGAGAGGTTTGGGAGTCTCTTAATAACGGGGTCTTGAGAGCCGATGAGAGTGAAGTGAGATGAGTACGGAGCAGCGCCGGAGTGCAAGGGTGGGGAAACGGAAGATCCCGAGAAAACCCACTGACCAGCAGTATCGTCTGGCACGATTGCCACGTGCGAAAATCCGGGAGCGGCCTCGCCGGGAACCGAACCCGGTTCACCTAGGTAGGAGGCGAGCAGTCTGATCACTGCACCACTGCGTCCCCACGGGTTTCAAAGAAATTGCTACATGCCACTCCTATGACTTCAGTTACCCCTTCAGCTTAAAGAAAACTCCGTGNACTTCAGTTACCCCTTTAGCTTAAAGAAAACTCCGTGTTATTATAATGTTTTTTAGATTTTTGTGCGAATCAATTTTTTAAATTAAATTGTCATATTTACGCTAAAAAAAAAAAACACGCCGAATGTTATTTTTCAAATGAGTAGATATTTCTATCAAGTTATCGTCAATATAAGTCACAAAACGATAAAATATCTTCAAACCTAGAAAAAGAAATTTTGGCTCTTGAACGGTGTTAGGCCGTCGAAGAACCAATTTCACCCACCACCCTTAAATTTTGAGGTATTTAACTTTTTCGTGACTTATAAGTGGTTACTTTATGAAAATACCAACTAATGTGAAGAATAAAATTCATCACTTTTTTTTTACCGTTAATATAATAATTTTAACTTAAAACCATATTCTATACAAATCTCAAAAAGTCATTTTAAGACGAATTTTAAATTCGACTGAAGTTTTTTCTTTTGAGCCACAGAAGTGGCATGTTGAAATTTCTTTGAAATCGAACACTTAGTTCGCCTGTGGTGAAGGTNGGAGGCGAGCAGTCTGATCACTGCACCACTGCGTCCCCACGGGTTTCAAAGAAATTGCTACATGCCACTCCTATGGCTTCAGTTACCCCTTCAGCTTAAAGAAAACTCCGTGTTATTATAATGTTTTTTAGATTTTTGTGCGAATCAATTTTTTAAATTAAAATTGTCATATTTACGCTAAAAAAAACACGCCGAATGTTATTTTTCAAATGAGTAGATATTTATATCAAGTTATCGTCAATATAAGCCACAAAACGATAAAATATCCTCAAACCTAGAAAAAGAAATTTTGGCTCTTGAACGGTGTTAGGCCGTCGAAGAACCAATTTCACCCACCACCCTTAAATTTTGAGGAATTAAATTTTTTCGTGACTTATAAGTGGTTACTTTATGAAAATACCAACTAATGTGAAGAATAAAATTCATCACTTTTTTTTACCGTTAATATAATAATTTTAACTTAAAACCATATTCGGTACAAATCTCAAAAAGTCATTTTAAGACGAATTTTAAATTCGACTGAAGTTTTTCTTTTGAGCCACAGAAGTGGCATGTTGAAATTTCTTTGAAATCGAACACTTAGTTCGCCTGTGGTGAAGGTNTTTTTCTTTTGAGCCACAGAAGTGGCATGTTGAAATTTCTTTGAAATCGAACACTTAGTTCGCCTGTGGTGAAGGTTTGACTTTATGTTATTTCCATTTTAAATTTTAACTCAAAACTAATAGTTTAAATACAAACAAATTACATTAAAAATTTCCAAGAATTTTTAATAACGTTTTAATGACACGAAAAGTTATTTTGATTGTAGCCCAACTTAATAATTTTGTTCATGTTCAGAATCTATGAAAAAATAAAAAGAGAAAAAAATTATTGTAAAATTCCTACAGTTTCTTTTATTGGAGTTTGAAAAGTAATTTTCCAGGACTGTCATACTTTCTACAGACTGTTGTTTCATATCACAAAGAAAAAATTTGCAATATACAAAAATGCAGAAAATTATGTTGTTTTCTTGAACGTCCTTAAGGGTGCGTCTGGTTGGAGATATTTTGCATGCCCGATGCCAAGATGCGTAAGAGCGCTAAGGCCGACATTAGTGCGCGCATTGAATGTCTGGTCGCCTTTACGCAGAAGAAACCGAACAGGGGAGCAGTTTTTTTCCTCGTCAACTCGCCTGTCTATGACTTTCAGCATTGACCCCATAATTTTGTGGTGCAATAATAAAAACTAAGGCGTGCTTCACTTCCTTATACTAGGTTATAGGCCTATAACCGGAACAGGAAGTTCCATATCTAAAAATGATAGTTAAACACCCAGCGCTAGATGCCAGAGCCTGAACCAAGCCACCAGTTGTCCTTTAAGCTGATTTCCTAGTTAACAATTTAACCACTTCAATGTCACACAAGGAGGCAGCATTCAGTGACCTTCAGAGGCTACGAGTGAGTGAAGAGATTTGGGCGACTCTTAACAGCGAGATCTTGAGAGCCGATGAGAGTGATTGAGGTGAGTATGGCGCAGCGAAGGAATGAAAGGATGGGGGGAAACGGGAGATCCCCGAGAAAACCAGCCGACCAGTGGCATCGTCCGGCACGATTGTCACATACAAAAATCCGGGAGTGGCCAAGCCGGGGATTGAACCCGGTTCGTGTTGGTGGGAGGCGAGCAGTCTAACCGGTCAGCCACTGCGGCCCCTAGAGGCTTTGACATCACGCGCTATCGCGGAACATCTCTCATTTTAGGTCTGCAACAGTGGAATATTACTACGCGCGATGGAAACCAACGGAATGAATTACAGAGGTGACGTCAGTTTGTGTTTCTTCCCTCTCCTACAGGAAACTAGGCGGGCAAGCTCTGAACATGCAGGATTATATTAAAGCCTTTTCAATACTTTCAATACTTTTGCATTTTTCTAATAAAACAAAAGTAAAAACCAGCAACCCTACATAAAGTTTTTTTTTTTTTTATCTTTGGTTAAAAACTGATTTTTTTAAGAACATTTATCTGCTGTGACTCGCGTGTAATGACTACACAGGAAATATTTTACTAGCAAGTCCTCGTAACACGAACTACGCAGTTCGCGCTCACGGTATGTTTTCACAAGAAAAGAAAGCGCAGTTCGTGCTAGTCCAGAATGCAACTTCGACTCATCTCACGTATTGCTATTCTAATCTAAAGATTTTAAACATGACCAAAAACGGTACTTTTAGACTACTCTATCTTAAGATGTTCTACATCGGTTTCTACGGAATTTGCATTCGACCCTGCATCCAACTGTGCTGAAGACTGTGCGTAGCGGCGATTGGGAACTTGGTATGTTTTTACCTATCTTAATCCGTTAATAGCCTCTGCGCCTCAACGCTGAAACAGGGTAGACAGGCAACGTCTGATTTTACGTACGGACGATTAGCTCAAAACCACAAACACACACCAAAACTCTCTGTAGTCTACAGCTACTAATTATTTCATATATTGAATAGTCGCGTCATTATGGCCAATGGTTAATGACACGTCTTATAAACTGCTGATACGCGTATTTCATAATTAAAGTTTAAAGCAAATTTATAGCAACTGTAAATAAAACAAAATGAAATACTTTATTATGGTTTGTGGTATATGGTGTGTTAAACGTTTAGCAAATCTGGCTAACAATTTAACTCTTTGCAGACGTTGCCTGTAAAAACTGTTTCTCTTCACGAGCCAAAAATATATTACAAATTGTATTGTGAGATTTAAGTTCAATGGTCGTATATTTGAAGACAACGACACACTTTACAAAACGGAAAAAGTAGCTTGTGTAGGTAGAAACAGAAACCAGGTATTATAAGTCTTTATTTATGAGAATTGCAAAATGCAATACACATTAGTTTCTTCTTTGACGAGCAATTATTACAAACTAAAAAAAAATTATTCCGTAAAATGAAAACCAGTTTACACAAAATCCTTAGTTATGATAGTTGGAAAATTATGGATTTACAAATGTTAAATAAGTTCTGGAAAATTTTTTCACGTGCGCTTTTCCGTAACTACTCAAAATTACGTTTACAATTACTGACTACGTGTACGGTTACTCAAATGAACTGTGACTAATGCTGTGACTGTGTCACTTTATTACCCAGTTTGATTACGGGCCCAGTGCTCATTACAGTCGCTGTGTCCATCTGAGAAGCAAGCTTCCTGTGATACTTTAGGCGTCAACCGACTTCCTCTACAACTGATCTGCGTTGGCAACAATGCCACTCTTATGACACGTGTTATGCAAGGTCAACGGAAGCCAGGCCAGCAAACATGTTTTGCCATGCGGTTGTCAAGCCCTGACTCACATTTTAGACGTCGCGTCGCGTCGTGGGTCCAACCACAAACGGGCGGATTTTCCCACTAGCTTTCCACCCTCACCTCGGGGTTATGTCCGTGTACCTTCTTCTTGCGTGTGTCCCACTTCCTTGCCCATCCTGGCCGGCCATCCATCCTTATATATCTACATTTTATGCAAGTTTGCGTTACAACTTTCGTATTAAGAGTGTGTATCGCAGCAGGCCTAACTCAGCTCTCCTGCGTCCTTACGATGTGCAAGAAATGTGTGCGCGATGCGTTCATTTTTTAATGATGATTCAAAACGTTTCGTGGTGACGACGGTGGATAAAGCGATAGATTTTCTTGTCAATAATGATACGTTAGTTCTATTACGACATAACGGAAATTTGGGCACGATGCTTACCTATAAAACCATGCCAGAATTGTTAAAAAAAAATTACTATTAAAACCTGCCTTTTTAAAACAGTTTTCATATGAACTAGGTCCAACAATATTAAATATCAATACCTTATATTAACACTATCCCCTCAACTGATTAATCAGCAGTGATCCGCGTACAATACTGACTCTGGTCATGAATATTACGACAGTAAACCCGTGCGACGAAGAAGACGAAACCTGCGGTCGTACCAACCCAAGCCCGGCCATTGACTAGCGCAGAGGTCTGTCACCACAGAAATTCCAGGCACACGTGTGTTTTCTCGGAGTTTCCTGTTTCCCCCCAACTTGTCATTCCATCGCCGCTCCATGCTAGGATCTCATTGTATCACCCATCGGGAGTCACGGGCACCTATGAGCCGTGGTTGGCGCAGTGGCTAGGGCTCTTGCCTCTTACCAAGAGGAATGGGGGACGATACCCAGCGGGGTCGCACCCGGATTTTCGCACGTGGGAATCATGCCGGACGATGCCACTGGTCAGCGGGTTTTCTCGGGGATCTGTTGTTTCCCCCACACTTGCATTCTGGCGCTGCTCCACACTGACTTCGCTTCACCCTCATCGGCTCTCACGACCTCGATGTTAAGAGCCGCCATACCTCTCGACACGACTCGAAATATCGTAATATAACGGGGTGGCGTCACTCCCTCCCGAGCGTGCACCTTTTAAATGCATTACCAGGGGCGTAAACTAATTAAAAAATAAAATTTGAAAAAATTATACAAATTTTACTTTTGTAAATATAAGAAATGTGTGATCCCCCTTCAACATAATGGATGTTTATAGCATTTTGTGATTTCATATATATATATTAACCCATTTGTTATGAATAATTTTTCAACTAATAATTTTTAATATACATTTAATATTTTTTCCAAAAATAGGAATTTTTAATCCCCCCCCCCC
>NQII01002289.1:288683-327001 GCA_002778355.1 Clitarchus hookeri
CCCTCCTTCCGACCCACGGAAGTAAATTCCTGGCTTCCCCCCCTGTGTAACAGTGACGGCGTTCCTTGAGCCCCTGGGCCACAGACGACACGCAGGAGGAAGCGTCGGCACTATCGAGGCATTGTGTAAGCTGTCTGCGCGGAGACAGAGCCGCTGTGACGGCGGCCGTGTCCAAATGTCACCAGCAGGCGGGCTGGTGTCGACACGCCGGCGCCGTCCACCGCGGAATGCCGCTCGGCGAAACTGTTGCTGGGGTCGCGGGGCGGCCGTTATCTCGGCTTTCTCCCCGCCCACGACCCGACCCGCCGCCTCGTCCCCCTGCTGGGGAGAGCCTCCTTCACCCCGGGCGCACACCCCGCTCGGGAAAGTGCAACCACCGCCTACTGCACGTCAAGATAAACCTGGCCTCGTCCCCCTGCCGGAGGGAGTCTGCTTCACCCCGGGCGCGCACCCCGCTCGGGAAAGTGCAACCACCGCCTACAGCACGTCGAGATAAACCTGGTATGCGATTCTTATTCACTTTCCCGCCTATATGGAGCCCGATTACGTGAGCATCACTAGCAGGGCGTAGAGGAGTTGGCAGGTGACCACTGCACTTCGTGACATGGCAACTACCATCCCGCTTATTATTTGTACTGCGTGTATCGGCTCCCAATAAGCGGAAACGTGAATGAGAATCGCGCCACTGGTCACGTTGAACTGGAGGATTTGAGGGGGGGGGGCCTTCCGGCTGGATGTACTTTGTGTGTCCGAGGCTTAAGAAGCTTGGGAGCGTTGAGGACGACCTAGATGCGCACGTCGAATGTCTGGTCGCCTTTACGCGCGAGGCACTGGACTGACGTGCATTCTTTCTCTCGTCGACTAGCCTCATAAAACTTAAAGCGGCGATCCTATCATTTAACGGCGTAATAATAAAGGTCAAGTTGTGCCGCAATCCCGTACGGTATATTTTTTTAGTACCGGAAGTTTTATACATAAAAATTATTACGAAACACTAGTATTAGCCCCTTTACACTTTTTAAAAAAAAAAAGCATACACGTGGAACTAGAAACGGACATGGAAAAGTTCTTAAATTCCATTCCTACGCAGAGGCGCCTTAACAATATTGAACCGTTTTCAAACTGCACACAACTATATGACTGGAGCTGTACGCTCTGCTTGGGAACCTGGGCAGACAGCGCTTAAGGTCCAGGCTAACGCGTACAACCACTGTGACAACCGCCGCAACGTCTTCAGTTCTCTGAGTTGCTAGAGAAGGAAGAGGTGGGGGAAGATAGGGATCAGCGTCGCACAATCCTGCCGTAGGAAAGCCGTTATTCTCGACCAATGGTCGCCAGACGCCACCTCTTTACTTCAGGTGGCTCTTAAATTGTCCTCACGCGGCTAGCTCAGTCTTGTTCTAACACCCCCTCCAACATCCCCGAAAGAAAAAACACAAGGGTGGCGTAGGGAATCGACCCTAGGTTCTTAGGATGCGGAGCAACATTTCTCATTCACCATGGAGGTGTTCTTAGGGTAACTGTTGACGCTTAAAAAGTAGTAACTGCACTATTGTAAAAAATTTATACCGATATAAGGAGCAATAACCTATATCAGTTTGTTTCAACAGCATATTCCGAAGACATCCGTAACAAATTTTCGACCACTCTGCACTCGAAAGTCCCTCTGGGCATAACATACCTCATGACGTCAAACGACCACCGACGTGGAAAAACGTGATACAATCAGGGGACAGTAGCGCATGAAGAAAATTGGGCGAACTACCGTACTGAGAAGAAGATTGCCATTGAGTTTTTGGCTTGGAATGCGGAGTCCCATTCCTCCGTCAAAGCACCCGCATCTCCTAGGTAGTTCGTGGAGGTGCTTAATAGCTCGCAATATGACGCCAGAGTGTATTCCAGCATGATCTAAAGGAGTGACACCAGGATATATGCCGGCGAGTCCACACTGGTGACGACCTCGGTTACCAAGTGATCGTCCGCCTGTGCAGGACGGTGTGGACGGGAGTCCCACGAATAAACAGGAAAAGTGTACCCACTGACACCGGAAAGGCTGGGCGTATTTTTAGAACGTACATTCTGTGTCCAACTGGTCTGTCAACAGAGTCACAATCAAACACATGGTTGGATACATGTCAATCCAATATGATTCTACCCGATACCACAACGCCACCACTGTCATAATGGTTCTCTTGAATTATTTTAGCTTATCTGTACCTGTCCTTGTACTATCGCCATATGTAAACATGCTAGGAATGAATGCGAAGACTGAACTTCGATTCTTACGCAAACAGAATATGGCCTCACCGTTGCCTGGTCTATGCTCGATGTTTTCTGCATCAAGTTAATTGGGCAGTTTTACGGCCAGAAACCGGGCAAACCGTTAGTCACACCTGTCGGAAACGTAGCACAGCATACCTCGAAATGTTCGTCTCTGACTGCCCCCAGGTCACTAGCAAGGTCGTCTGCCAGTTAAGACCAAATAATGATATTTCCGTTGCGTTGTACCCATTTAACGTCCTTTACTGAGGGATCGACTGACATTTCCTCCACCATGTTCGAAATTCCGAAAGGTTCTGGAAATGACACACCGTGGAACGTGCAGAGTTTTGGACACCATCCATCTGAGTTTGGCGGACCTCCAATGCAGATACGAACGGCGTAGTTCATCTTCGCACTACAGTTCACTGCTATAGTCAATTAACGGTTACTTCCAACTTTTCTGAAGCCCTACTAAAGTTCTTTTTCGTGCTATTTCTCCGCCTCATGCAAATAAAGCTAAACCAATCTAAAAAATTACACCAAAGGGGCAACGCACCGCGTCCATGAGCACTCAGCTTAATAACATTTTACATAAAAACTATCTCGTACTAGGCATTACCAACACGCATATTTTCTCTCTGGTTTCATTTATAATAATTATAAATTAAATGCTTTAATTTATATCTAAAATATAAGCAAAAGTTCAATAATGTATTATATTCCAATGTTTTTAGCATCGGATCAGACGGGAACGCCCACGTCTCAGTTTTACAATACAAATCGGAAAGATAATAGATTGTGTTGTTAGTTTTCCTTCCAGTCTGAGGTTTTTAGGTATCTAAGAAGCTTGTGTTTTATGACAATATGGAGATTATATCTACTGCACTATGTCACTTGTGAAATAAAGGAGTACGAAAATCACGCAAGTACTGGATTTTGCTGGTTTTGCAAGTTTGCAATATGAACTATATTATGCTCATAAAAAAGGGCGTTTTTTAGATCGGAAACGGATTGGATTAAATCGTATCGTGTGTGAAGGGACTAAGTATAAAACCTGCCCGAGATTCGGAAACAGGACTTTGCGTTCCAAAGACTACGTTTTGGCGACCTCGACCTTCGAGAAAGAAGAACATGACAGCACAAGACGTGCGGTTTGGAAAAAAAATATCTTGTAGCATTCATGTGATCATTACATGACATCTCGTGAAGTGCCTATCAATTTGAAGCGAGACAAATTATTGTTATTATTTCCCAAGTGCCAAGGAACTTCTTGGAAACGCCTTGCCGACAAGGGCATGCGTTGACTTCATGGTAACTATTATCATAGACTTAAGATGACGTAGACTGATTTTCGTCTTCTGTGCACGTCCCGCACATTGGCTCGAGAATTGCCGTCAGAACTTACGTGTTCAGGTAATTATATTCCGCGTGTTTACAATTGTTTTTAGAACAAATACGCTTTTTTACGACAAAAAAAACATGTAACTTGATTGCATAGTATTTGCGTTAAAACTTAGAAGTACTATGTTAGCGAACTAAATCACTTATTTTAGTAAACAGTGCAGAGAACTTAGTCGTAGTCGCGTTATTTTGATAGTTGTGTGGGAAGAAAATCAGTTCAATTCTGAGAGACGAAGGTAGTTACTGCGCAGATAACATGCACATGCTATCCCATATTTAGACAAAGACTATTTTCAGTGAATAAAAATAGGTAAAGGCTGTTGACGACAAAGTGAGAACTTTTGAAATCCCTTCTTAATATATATTTTTTCCTAATTTTGTATCCTTCCGCTATATGTAAAATTATACATTGCCGTGAACCTTCGCACTTAATTCGTACGTCAGTCGAGTAAAATCATGAAATTGTTAGAACATAAATGTGTTACTAATATTCCTATTTTTGCTCTGATATGTATAAAACCGAAAAAAAAACTTAATTTGTCGTGAATTTGAACAAGATTCTCGCAATACAACTCTATTTCTTAGAACTATTTTGCTTACTTCACTTCCAACATCACCCGATGTACATGACACATTTGATTGTTTCCTAAATACCGGATATTCACGAACTAATTATAATAAACACTAGAGTGTGGTATATAAGTACAAATGGAGCATATTTCATCAAGGAACCAATAGTCTAACGTCCATAGTTAACCTGCTAATGGCAATGGCATTGTGCAGGGGCGGGTCGGCAATCACAATATCTACGCTACAGGCAGTGCAATGAAATGACACTTTATTTACACATTTGGGCTGAAGGCATGGGGACAGAGTGTCTGTTGTATGTTTCTGTTCAAAGTGGCTGTTCAAACTGCCCGCCACCGTCGGCCACACAGGCGGTGCAGCGCTGAAGCATGTTGCGACTCACATGTGCAAAGGTTTCCGGCGTAATTAGCGCATCCCTCGTGGCAAGTGGTGTGACACACACCATCGATTGTATGTGGCCCCACAGGCAGAAGTCAGGTGGTGTGATGTTAGGTGAGCGTGATGGCCATGCTATGGGGCCTCCCCTACCTATCCACCGGTTCTGGAAGTGCATGTCGAGGTGCCGGCGAACCGCGATGGCGAAATGAGGCGGGGCCCCGTCCTGCTGGAACCACATCACCTCACGAGCATATAAAGGAACTTCCTCCAAGTATTCCGGTAAAACGTCCTGCAGGAACTGTAGATACGTAGCGCCTCCGAGACTGCGACCGTGCGGCACTGAGCGGTGTTATCAGGCATGCAGACCTGCGCACAGGCTGGTTACAATGCCACGTACGCAAGGTTGCCTATCCACCCCTGCACATTTCCACTCCCATTAGCAGGTTAATTATGGACGTTTAACTATTGGTTCCTTAATGAAATATGCTCAATTTATACTTATGTACCCCCTTCTGGTGTTCATTATCATTCGTTCGTGAACATACGGTATATCATGTGTCACGAGCGTTTTATATAATTAATACGAATTCAAACAGAGACGAAATAGGTGTTGGTAATGCCTAGTAATAAGTAGTTCACATGCAAAATATTACTGAAGTGAGTGCGCATCAATGCAGTCCGCTGTCCCTTTGGTTTAATTTTCTAGACTTAGTTAAGCCTTGTTTGCAAGAGGAGGCGGAGGAATAACCTGAACGCAGAACCGTAGCCGGACTTCAAAAAATGTTGTAAGTAACGATGTGCAGCTTATAGCAGTGGTGCAGGACGGCACGCAGAGAAAAACGAGGGGTGGTGGGGATGATGGCGACGGCGGACGGTTTCTCCGGGCGGGCACTTGCCTGCGAGGGGAAAATGCCGCCCGAGACGGCTCTGTGCGCTCTCGCCGGCTGACCTCTCCGCGACCACTTTCTACCACCGCTGCTGACCTTGACTCGCTCCTCGCTCGCTCACTCGCTCGACATTAACCTTCCCCTCGACAGCCGTCCTCCGCCTGCTTACCCCTCTTTCCAGTACCCACCTCGTGCTTAGGCCACAGCCCCTTCTGGCGTCATTTAACTTTTATGATTGTTTCTTAACCTATCGTAATTCTGAACTACGTATGTTCACTCCAAGGTGGCAGCTTGTATTACTTTTCCTGTCCGCGCATTTGGAAGATACTGGTTATGTCGCTGGTCACTAACACACTATGAGACCGCGGTGATGTAGTGCTCAGATTACTCGCCTCTCGCCCAGGCGAACCTGGTTCGATTCCCGGTGGGGTCGCTCCCGTACTTTCGCATGTGGGTATCGTGTTGGGCAATGCTGCTGGTCGGGGGTTTTCTCGGGGATCTTCCGTTTCCCATGCCCTTGCATTCCGGCGCTGCTAAATACTCGGCTCGCTACACCCTCATCGGCTCTCAAGACCTCGATGTTAAGAGCCGCCCAAATCTCTCCACTCCACTAACACACGATGAGCTGTCAGCTGGAATATGTGTCCCGGACTCTCCTGGGTTTTCCCTGGTTGAAGAGGATGCTTGATTTGTCGGGGTAACCTGGTAACCCGTGCAGGACACTAGAAACGGTGGATGAAGTGACAGACCTTTGAGTCCTACATGACCCCTCTCCAACCAGGTGACCCAAGGCTTCCCGAGTAGTGCTTCGGAACCCGTCACCTCTACATTTACAACAAATTTGACAACGTATGGGACTTTCCGCCCCTCCTGCCTTCCTCGCAGGTGGGAAAGTGGCATATGTCTTGTTGGACCGACAGATAGCACCTAGGCTTGTCCGCTACGTGGGGTGTTGGTCTACCTAGAGCTCTGGCCGTTAGGCCACAGTGTTCAAATCCAGAATTTTACTTTGACGAAGTTCAAGGCTATGGTAAAAGACTTGTGGCGAACATCCGCTAGCGCCAAGGTAATATAGATAGAACGAGCGATTGGAAAATCCCCACCCGAGATTTTCTTGGGTGCCCGACGCATTGACGTTGGACTTGCAATGGCAATGGTTGAAACTCTACATGTCGGAAGAGATCCGGAGGGCTCCCCACCCAGAGAAGTGTCGACGCAGTGAACGGCGACACAGATCCAGTACTCACCAGGACAGTGAGTAGAGGTTTAACAGTGCCTTGACCGGAACACGGGTGCCTCTAGGAGTGTGAGGGTCTCAGAGGATGTGGGAGGGGAGCGGACAGCGTGCTGCAGTACCAGGTTGGGGTCGAAAATGGTCAACTGTGGCATTAGCTCTAAGCTCTTTCGCACCGATACAATGCAGCTCAGTCGTTGTATTTTAGGGACACTGTTACACTCCAATAGGAGGTCGGGTTCAGCGATCCAAGGGTTACCTTTGAAAATGGCCAGAAAACAGCCTTGCGCTGAGTGCCGTACCATGTCAGAACCACTTTCCCTTCACTTTTACATTATTAGAATCCATATTTATGTTAGTAATGTGTTGTTAATAAGGTGAAATCTTTACATTAACGTTAAGTAGGTAATCATCACTCTTCCCTGTACTTATTTTTATGTTTTACGGTACGTGATTACACTTCAGACAGACCCATCGCGTACGCTGTCTTGAACAACACTGGTTACTTGGTGCGTATTTACTTCTTAGCAAAACAACGCAAGTAAAATAATTATGGCGAGTCTGGCATAAGGGTTGAGAGTCCGGCGCCGGCGCCGACCGTCCGGCATAATGTGACGTCACCCAACCACCATGTTGTATCTGGATGACCTTGACCTTTGATCTTGATCTTGACCCTGTGCCCGTTACACCCAATAAATCTTTAAAAAATCTCCAAAAATTATAAAAACGTTTATAACAAATTATTTAAAATATATTTCTAAAATTCATTAAAAAGTATTATTAAAATGCATTAAAATGTATTAAAAATATTATTAAAATGTAGTTAAAGAAACTTACATTTATGGAGGTTTCCACAGCACCACGTCCAGCAGACGACTGACCCATTGGTTAATTAGTCAAAAGGTATCCACCCCCTTCACCTATACTCATTCAGTCGTATGCAAGCATCTTGTTTTTTTTAATTGTAATTTATACATTTTCAACACCTAGGTGGCACTGATGACTCCAACCAACATGTTAGATCTGTGTGGCCTTCACCTTGACCTCACATCTGTGACCTTCACCCAGTGCCCATAACCTTGTATAACCTTGAACCCAAATATAAATTCTAAATTGTTTTATAAAATCCAAAAATTAAAAAATTAATTAAAGACTTGTTTATTCATCAATCTTTCGATCGATCTCGCAATCAATCAGAACCGCAATCAGCAATTCACGCCAATCCACATCAAACCACACACCAATCCACACCAATCCGCAACAAACCATACCAATCCACACTAATCCTTCGTAATCCTCCTCCGCAATCCACAGCAATCTACGACAATCCTTCAAAATCCACAGCAATTTACAACAATCCTTCGTAATCCTCCTCCACAATCCACAGCAACTCACGCCAATCCTTCGATCAATCTCCAACCTTCGATCGATCCTTTGGTTTGTCCCCCACCCATATGTATAGAAATTGCATTCGTTCGCCAACTGTCTCCAAATTAGTATATTTCTACAGAATTAATGATTTGTATGCAGTCAGCTATCCATTCATTTTTATATCAAATTCTTTATTATCATTCTATATGCAGATATTTCCGTTAATAGTCGAGTGCTGATAGCACCACTTGAAAGGTGTGAGGGAAAATAGGATTCGACACACAAAAATAAAGAAAAACCAATTATTTTATAATAACAATTTATTATTATTTTGTTTACAAATTCAGAAGAAAGCAGTTCATCACATCATGCGATATATTCACGATCCGTCAGTTTACTAATGATTGAAGATATCTCGTTAATGTGCGTGAGATACCAGCATTTTTGAAGGTCAATCAAATATCTGAGTCTAATCAACAAGTTAATTCGAGTCTTCGGGAAATATGTAGTCAGTATTATCGGCGTCTTCTGCCTTCTTCATGTCGCTTGTTGGAGCAATGCATTGAGATAATGGCCATCGTCGTCTTCAGCACTATCACTGTCATCATGTTCATTTTCATCAATGCTCTCTTCATGGTCTACTTCACCTCCTGTTTTATATTCCATATTAAATTTTCTTTTCTTTGTAGCAGGAGTTGTATGGTCATCAGTATTTAGAGCCGATGCCCGTTTATTTTGAGGTTCGTCGACTTCACGCGAAAGTCATCCAAGTGTACATTCCACACAAACCGACTCTACTGCACTCATTCCGTCTTTAGCATTAACTGTGTCATCATAACCGTCTGTCGAATCTGTACCCATCCAGGTAGCAAGAGGTATTGCCGGCAACACATGCTGACTCCCAGTAGACGAATACTTACAGATCTCGGTATGTTCTTTCAATGTATCGCCTTGCACAAACTGCATGGGACCAATGTCGTAATGCTTCATCGCGCGAAAAGGACTCTTGTTACAGGCCGTTCTCTCATGCCGACAAGCATTTTGACCATAGGTGAAAATTAGATCACAGAATCAGCACTTGCGACAACCAGTTAGCGATGATGCATGTCACGGCTCCATGATCGTTGGGGCCAAAGGCACGCCTTAGTATTCGCAATTCCTCTTCATGGTATGACGAGAGAGCGCTTCCAAATCTATGTTCGCCTCACTGTGTCAGAACGTCAAATGTCCTTTTTTTCTATATAAATGCGGTTCTGTTTTCAGTAAAGAGCCCAGCTTGTGCTCACAAAAGGTCTTCCACGATAAAATGTATACCGTATGTGAAAAAATATGGGAGCACTCTGAGAAAATCCACATACTCGTTCACCGCAAAAGAAGACACGCAGATAATTATGTACACATAAATATAGCAATATGAAATTATTTTTAAATTATTTTATACGTAATTATGTACAGGTGTATTAATACGTAAATCAAAATTATGTTTAATTAATTTTATACATAGTTATATATGAATAAATATGGAAATAAAAATCATTTAAAAATTCTGTATTTAAATGTAAATGCCTACAAGCATATTTAAATAGAATAGAATATGAACTATTAAAAAATTTGGTAGAATAGAATATAATATGAACTATTTAATTTTTTGATATAATAGAAAAGAATATGAACTATTTAATATTTTCATGAGGTTCTTTCTAATGAATATATATTGGAATAAAAAACAAAATACTACATGCAGCAATTGTTGATACACTGCATAGTTTTCGAGTAAAAAATGTTCAACTGTTTTTCGAATAACGATATGTAGAGACCACAACTAGTACATTTGCTTTAATAATGTCTTAAAATGTATACAATTTTATTATGTAGACTTCCATAATAACACAATTTAAAAAGAAAATCCTTCTTATTTATAACCGAATTACATCTTCTTTATAGCTCTTATTAAATAATTTTGTAAGCAATTAAAATAAACTTTTTAAGATATATATATATATATATATATATATATATATATATATATATATACTTGTANTTTTGTCAATTTTAGACAGTTATTTTGTTGACATATTTACTGGTTTTGGGGATTATATCTCTGATTTTTCGCAAAACGCTAGTATTTTTTACATCTAATACTATATACTGTATCTACTATAGCTGTATATGATAGTTACTAGCATAAGGGTATCATGTCAATAAATCTAAGCTAATTAAAATACATATTAAGTACTTGAAATTCTGTTCTTGATTTGATTTTATGTATTGGAAATTCCCGCATTGTAAGACATTTCCATAACCTTTAATCATCATTGTGACGTAACTACATATGCATCGAGAATTTATTGCTTGCTCTGAAGGATGGAAAGCTGAAAAGCTGGATTCCTCTTTTCAAGAAATTTATTAAATGACAATAAATTTGACATCGGAGTTGTAAAATGTGGTTTAAGCACGTCGTATGTAATGCACCTTGACTCAAGTAATTATATAGCCTGGGAGGAATTTGAGGAAACAAGGTAAGCACGAGAATCCCGAAATCAGGATGGCTAGGCCGGGAAACGAAACTGACTCCTCCCGAATGCGAGTCCAGTGTATTATACAACAGTGCCACCTCTCTCGGGTCGGATTCCGTTATCTCTGCAATGCGCAAAATGTGCAAAGAAGTTGTTATCTGTCTAGAGACGCATCTGTGTACACCTAACGTCTCTCTGCTTCCGGCCAATCTCGTGCATTAAGGTAGCTGCCCGGTTGAAGGAATTTTGCACGTCTGAGGCGTAAAAGTGTGGGAGCGCTAGGAGCGACCTAGACATACGCATCAACTCACTCATCGCCTCTACGCGCAAAGCATTGAACTGGCGTGCAGTCTTGCCGTTGATAACGCGCATCTATGAGACTTTCAGCGGAGACCGTACCATTTTATGACTTAATAATAATAATAAAGGTTTGGTGTACGTCCCTGTTCCTTTTTTAATGTGTTGTGCCGGAATGTTCATATTTAAAAACGACCGTGAAAACGCCCGTTTGAGCCATTTTCACGATCACAAACACATGCTTTGTAAAGAAATGGAGGAACTTAAAAACGTATACAGATGCGTAACTTTTCTTAAATGCTATTGGACGGTTTTTTAATAAATCGTTTTCTGCTGGAGCTCTGCACGCCGTTCGGTGGCCTAGCTAGGCGGCCACCTTAAGTGCATGCGATCTGAAGCACAAATGCTTTTTACGCTGATGTTATGTTGGCGCAAATTTCCGGCAGGTAGGTGCTGCAAGTTACGCTATAAAGCTAAAACATATTCAACGGTGTCATTAATTACTCTGGGCGTAAGTTACGTATACACAGTACATTAAAATATTTAAGTACGCAAAGTATGGTTAAAGGTGTGGGTAGTTCGTTTACATGATGTGCAGTCCTCATCGTTTGTTTTTTTTTCAACCGACGGCAAAATGGGCGCACGGTTGTTGTTCCGCTTTAGTGCACTCAAAAACGTAGATTATTTTAGTAACTCTTAACTAAACATATTCAATTAATTTAGTACTCTTACGAAGGTCCGAATAAAATTCGAGACAGTAGCAAGGCATCTGGGACCTTCAAATACCTGGATAAGAAATAAAAAATTAACACTTAGAGTACTTCAATTTATTTTTCTTATTCTGAATCCAAAAGCTGTCTCGATATATATATATATATATATATATATATATATATATATATATAAACCTATTCCATAAGTGCAAAAAAAAGTTGTTTCCTTCTTAATTCAAATTAATTTCATGGCATAAATAAACAACAAAACTGAGGAGCGCGAGGTTTCAGAATTACTATCCCCATAGAGAAGTTGGTTGCTAAAACCAATAAACACAGGACTGTGGCGATGAGCAAAATTACAATTTTATTACGTAATAAGATCGCGTGAGTTTTCTAGCAGGGCAATAGCGCGTGCAACGGAACACTGCCCGGTCACAGCGCTGGCGTAACAAGGATTTGGCAACGTCGCAGGACGACGAAGAAGCCCCAGCAAGTGCCGGAAGTATCGAGCAGCGTGGTGCTGTTTCAGAAGCCGTGGCCCGAGCGCAGGTTGCGGCTCTCACCGAAAACAATGCCGGCCGCCGAACAATACGCCGTGCATTATTCCTCGCGAGGATTGTTCCGTCGCGTCGGCGCGGGATGCGAGATCACTTCTCGTGCTCGGCGAGAGTGGCTGGCCCGCACTCGCCTAGTGCGCATGCGCCGCCACACGTCCTCGCTCCTACATTCGGTACAGGCCAGAGGGGAACTTTTGTAGAGTGCGCATGCGAGCTACGCAGCAGCCACTCTCGGTGTTCAAACAACTCGCTGCTTTTCCGTCAACAGCACTATCGAAACAAATAAAATACGGAATTTGAGGTTAGAACACTATTTATGTAAGCAAATGCTTTCAAAGGTTTTTACAATTCATCTGGCATAGTTTTGACGAAACTAGAATATATTCGAGTTAGTCTAAATATTTAATTAATTAAAAATAATGGATGTGTTGAAAAACCAATACAAACAAACACGCTCATCACTACTGATCGTGTGATTATGACAGTTATATTGGCGATGGGCGATTCAATGTCGAGGACGTGTGCCGGAGAGGAAAGAAAATCCGTCTACCTCATCTTAAGTCTGCGAGCCATTCATGTGGGTTCAGACCACAGACGAGATAAGTATTGAAAGAACAAATGAGCCGAGTTTTTTCCAACTCGGTCGCCATCTTGTTGGCCAGAATTATCCCGTAAAATGAAGTACGCTTAAATTTCACCACCTGGTAGTCAACCGAAATACGAAATGCAAGTAAAGCGAGTTAAAAGAAAAAAATAGGTAGAAAAATAGAGACACAAACATAATTCAGTTGGCACGATATCGAAGTTCGGTATGCATACTATTAGTCTGTTACTGTTTATTTTCGCACCGAGACTATGGCGTTGGCCATTTCAGATATCAGTTGTTAAGTACATTGAGATCAAAGGGACTGCGCCTGTTCCAAGTGGTATTAGTGCGGCCCGCGCAATAACAAGAGCAATGCATGTGCGAAACATGAACTCTTTCTTCGATAGCCAAGCGAGCCAGCTATGGCACCAAGTTGCGAGCCTGGGCGCATATTATTCGACATTATTTCACCAGTAAACGCTTCACATCGACTTTACTTGTCATATTGTACACCATTACAATATTGTTAGAATTTTATTGTTCTATTTAGCAGGTTTGTAGGACAATATTATAAAAATGTATTAATTTTGGGGTTTAACTTTTTTTTAATAACAATGCTGACTTACGTCATGCTCAAGCCATGCTATTAGCAGGCAAGTAAGAAAAGAGTTAGTGGTAATTTCTTTTTTTTATGTCATCAACCAAATTCAGCTTTTTTTTTGTGTGAGTGTGCTGCGGCCTCAATCAGTTGGATGAATACACAACCGAGTATCGGTTTTATTGTATTTATATAGCCTTAATTTAATCTGATGGGGGCAATTACTCCCCTCCCCTTGAAATACTCTCCCGTCCCATCCTGCCTACGTTCATGCCAACAAGATTAGTAGTTGTTCAAATAAAACTATGCCTGCTCTTATAGCTAGTTCCAAGCTTATTAAGCACTTTTTAAATCACTCTTCGGAAAAAAAAAATCTCCCCACTCGCACCTGCATATAATCCACTAGCAGATACTACATTTAATATCTGCAGTAATATTGACAGAGAGTAATGAAAATTAATTCGTCACGTTAACGTCCCAATAAACTAGTATTATTTTATTTAGTCGCAAGTGAAAATGGTATATTTTGTTTCACAGTGAGTAGAGGAAGAAGTAACGAGAAAGGAAAATGCGTGTTTCTCAATTCACGCATGGGTCGTAGTCAACAGATTTGTGGCAAAATTAATTTTTACATGCGGCAGACTGACTCACAATAGGCGAAAGTATAAACCAAGCATATCTGTCAGAGCTGCTCGGTCAACGTCAAACCAGCTGTAAAGGTCGATTACTGTGCGCTAGAACGCGTAGTATGAACCTGTGATGTTTTCCACCTGACGACGATGTGCAGATCGGCACACGAACGTCGTGATATAGTCTATTCACGGTTTCTTCACACATTTGAATCAAACCTTCGAAAAATCACTCTATGAAGGACGTGTTTGGTTGTTTCCTAAATATCCCATGATAACCATGAATCACAAGTGTTTAATACTTGTGTTAACATAAAAGTACCTTATTTATAATTAAATAGAAATTATTTATTTATTTTATCAATAAAAAAAATGAATTTCATTTATAATTAATAGAAACAAAAACAGTGAGAAAATAGGTATGTTGGTAATACCTAGTAAGGAATAGTTCTTATGCAAAATATTATCAAACTGAGTGCGTACGAATGCGGTGCGCTGTCCCTTTGGTGTAATTTTCTAGACTCAGTTAAGCTTTGTTTGCACGAGGCGGAGGAATATCCTGAAAGTAGGACTTCAGCAGAGCTTCAGGAAAGTGTGAAGTAGTCGTGAATGGACTATAGCAGATATGTCGCCAGGGAGAAATCCGCGATAAGCCCAAGCTTTCCTAGGAGAAATGATCGTTCGATGATCTGACATCGCCTTCCGCTGCACGAAGGTGGAAACACAACACACATCCTTGGACCCGGGAAGGAAATGTTTCCATGTCTGGAAAATTGTCGACTCGGTTGGAGATCGAACCCGGGTGCTTAATATGGACAAATCCCATACACAGGATGATTCTAAAATAATGGGACAAACATTGAGGGGTGGTAGAGCTCACTAAAACAAACAATTATTGTATAGGAATATATGGGCGGAAGTGACGCGTTGAGGCACAAACACAAAAACATAACACATTAACGGAAACATAAAATGTTCATTAGCAGCATACTTAACGAGTGATTCCGTACAGAAAATGTTAAAACAGTTGCTGGAAATGCATCCACCAACAGTCACGCATGCTTGGCGACCTCTACATATGGCGTGATTGGCTGACAATGGTGGCGTGCGTGAAATACCCAGTGTATTTGAATCTGTTCGCCAATCACTCCACCGATGCAACCAAGCTTGCATTACTGTCGGTGGTAGCAATTTTGAGCAATTATTATAAACATTGCTGTAAAAAGGCATTTAGTGGTGACGTTGTAAGTAAACAATGTGTTGCATTTCAAGTGTTATTTTTATGTTTGTGCCTCAACGCGTCACTCCCACCCATATATTCCTATACAATAATTGTTTGTTTTAGTGAGCTCTACCACCCCTCGATGTTTGTCCCATGGTTTTAGAATCATCCTGTATATAGGATGTTTTTACCAACATTCGTAATGAAACTTCATGACTGGACATTAAACATCAAAGCTTGACGTGGCGTAGGTGTACTTAACATAATTTTTGAAGTTTGTACGGTTTCAGATACGTCAATATTTTCTCATGTAGGACAAAAATGATTAAATAATGAGGAAATCTTTGATTACGTTTACATATGTGAAAAATAAGCTGTTAAGATGTTCCGTTTTCCCTCGGAAAACTTGGTTTTTAAATACTGAACCTGGAAATTAAATAATTGTGGAATATACGTAGATCCACGATGGTGGGGATACCTCAATCTGGATGTTCTGATGCTAGCTCAGATATTCCGATACGTCCGGCATATCCGATTTCAACGCAAAACCCTTGAGGACGCAGAACCTCCCACACTTTCTATCTTCTATGGCGTATGCAGTCCTACATCATATCATCTGGAGGGCTCAAGGAACGATAAACTAGTCACACTACAACTACAATATTTCATTTCAAAATTTTTCCATGGTAGTAGGCCATAGAACAATATAGGTGTCAACCAACAGCTTATAATCTTTGTTTTCGAACTTGTGCAACCAAGTCTAGTGTACAGTTATTTCAGAACAATATTTTAAAATTGAAAATTGACATCCCCACTCCTCAATAAGTTAGGTTTATTCCATGAGCAAATTCAATGACGTCATAACAACCGTGATTTATCTGAAAAGAAGACATTTAAAAATAACGCACGAAACATCTTCGCCAATACTTACCTCACGTTTCATTGGCTTGGCAACGCATTTTTCTCACCAACATAACTTCAGGAATTGAAAAGGAAAGGTAGACGTCAGTAGATTCCAGCATGAAATACACAATACACTTAAATCTTGCTTGGTTGTAAACATAAAAGGATATTGATGTATTTTTTGAAGTTATACATCTTTTGGCGCGTTGAGAGTAAAAGTTTAGTTTGCAACGGAAGTTGCGCGCGTACAGTGTAACGAAATTCGACAGTGAACGTGGTAGGGGTATGACCCAACGCGCATGCGCGTATAGTTGCGCGCGCACAGTGTAACGAAATTCGACAGTGACCGTTGTAGGGGTATGACCCAACGCGCATACGCGTATCGTCTAGCTATATACAAACGCAAGGTACACAACATAGCACGTGGTTATATTTAAAACTGACAGAAAATCAGTTAATGTAATAAGCTAATTGAAAAACATTTCATTTATATTAGTAATTCATTGTGAATATATATCTTATTAATTAATTTTACTTACATTGTGCCGTAAAAAATTGTTAGTGACAAAAATTGTATAATAAAATTTTGAAAATGTTTTCAAGTATTTGAGGTTAAATTTTTTGTAAGTATTATTTTATTAAGTTATACTTCTTTTGGCGCGTTGAGGGTAATTTTACTATGTTCTTTAATCAAACCTTTATTAATTGTATTTAATGTCTTTCTTCGGTCATTTTATCATTTTTCCTACGTACGTAAATTATTTTCATACGTAATAAAATTTTATTTTAGTCACGCCAAAGAAGTATAACTTCTAACGCGCGTACATAAATACACGCACCAATTTTTTTTTTAATTGAGGAACTCCTCTACCATACCCAGGACTTGAACCCGAACCCCTCATGACGTAAGTCGGCACGCAGACACCTGTCACAGAGACGAGGTGATGGCGTGGCGGTTCGTTTGATGTGAGCGTGCCCATCCTCTGATTGGAAACGGGGCTCGTGTCTAATTGGCTACTGCGCGCTATAAATGGTTCCCTGTTGGCTGGGCTGTAAGCTGGCGAATAAGGTTACTAGGCGCTGATCGGAGAATAGCGTTCCAACGCGCTGCTGGCCAGTAACGCTATTTTTTTAGCGTGCGCGACTGGAGTTTGCTGAATAAACGGTCGTTTCACCTGCGTGTTCCTCAGTACTTCAAGCGTGGCAGACCCCTACTTCCGCTTCCCAAACAATGACGTGGTAGATTCAGCTTATGTCCACGTCATCGTGAAAAGTTCGCAACGGCGGTGTGCAACTGATGGGGTTTCTACGCCCTCGCATTTATTTACTTCACTTTCTATACACACCTTCCACGTTCATTAAAACGCAGGCCATACAATGTACCCGAGTCGCTGTCGTACATGAAACGTGCATAATTAGCACCTGTCTACTAAAATGAAGGAATTGAAAAATGCGTCAAGTAGCCGTTCATCCCAACGCAAAAAATGTTACCACGCGTTTTTTGCTTTAGATGGCCAGCATCCCAACAACGCAACTGTATCTATCCCAGAANGCTGTAGATGGCCAGCATCCCAACAACGCAACTGTATCTATCCCAGAAATCACAAAGCAGGATAGGACAGAAAACAGTTCGTACACACTAGCTGTATCGTTCATTGATATAATCCATTCACAGTATCTTCGATACTTCTGAAAAGAACCTTTGAAAAATCACCCTAGGAGTTACATGTTGAATTGGTTATAAAAAAATTGTTTATGTAAAAAGGNAAAGAACCTTTGAAAAATCACCCTAGGAGTTACATGTTGAATTGGTTATAAAAAAATTGTTTATGTAAAAAGGTTTTGTCTTGCTTTTAGCACTGAAGCACTATATAAATTGGTTGTTTTAAGTTTTAAGTATATTTTTTCAATAAATTATAATAATTTGTTAAAAGTCCGTACGAATTAACAACGGATTTTGAAGGGACATGTTGGTTATAGCTGAAAAGAAATAGTTCGTAGGTTAAATATTAATATGTATAAATTTAATGCCGTAATTGTAAAGTTAATATTGCTAAACTATATATTTACATTTTTACGTAGCACTCATGGGTAAAGATTTCACTGTTATTAATTGAAATTATATAAATTTCAGTGTCTGTCCAGCGGACTCATACACTCCATCTTGTCCGTTTGAGCACGTTGTTTTCAGAAGTATAACCACGCCATATTGGATATTGGAGACGCTGAATTGCGGTTATAAAACTAACGTAACACATTCTTTCTACTTATAAGATAATTCTAGGTTAAGATGTAATTTTGGTATTAGGGTTTTTATTTCTGCAGTTTATCTTTGTAAGTTTTAATATTTGCACGTTTTATATCTTTCCGTAAACTTATAAAGGGTTACGTAATTCCCTTCGCAATCCTTAACAGGAAAACATATTTTAAAAGAATGAAAAGGAATTGATTTGTGGTCAATAACTGATAATCGATTATTTTCGAAAGCTTTTTGTGGAGCGTAAGAGATAGCAGCACATTAGCGTTGGCTTACACGTATTTCTCTTATATCGTCTTTGCGTCGCACGTAGTGTTTTGATGTTGTGGCAGTGAAGTGAGACAGTTTCTTGACGGAAAAGCGATGTACATACACCGCAGGTTTAAAAATGAAAGTGATTTTGTTCGCTGAAGAGTTTGGAAATCGAGCCGCGGGCCGTGAATTCGTAGTAAATGAAACGTTAGTGCGGGGCTGGAGGAATTTTTCTCACTTATAAGTCGCCCCCGAGTTTTCAATAAAATTTTTTAAATAAAATGTGCGACTTATATGCGATAAAATAGAATAAATGGTACCCATTTATCACAGTGAAATCTTTAACCTGAGTGCTACTTCCAAAAGTTTATTATGTAAAATTTAACTTTTTCCTTATACCAATTATGTAAATAAATCTTAATATAATAAGTAAACTTTAATTAAATTATATAATTAACAGTTCCGATGTATACTTCAATCTACCTTTTTGTATGTATTACAATATTCTGATATATTGATTAGCATTTTTTAGACATTTGGAGAATTTTATTAAAGTATATGACAGTTAAGATTACATGGCATTGTTTCTCTTCAAAAATAAATTTTGGTAGTTCCCACATGGACACTGTTAACAAAATATTTGACAGTTCCCACATGGCACTGTTTGTTTACAAAACATTTGACAGGTGTCACATGGCAATGTTTTGTATACATACTGCGGAATGATACATAATCGGCTCCCTGAAAGTAGATCTTTAGCAGGGCTTCAGAAAATCTTGAAGTTACCGTGAATACATTATAGTCGGCATTTCTATGCAGGACGGCCAGTGGTGAATCCTGTAACTAGAATGTGAGGTTACGAAATTTGAAGCTTCGCAATATTAATATACGGCCAATTTTAGAGCAGTCTTTAAGCATATATATATATACACATATATATATATCGCATTCTGAAAATCCCCTCAACCATTCAACTGAAAGTAAGCTCCTTAACTAAGTTTATGCCTCAGTTTTTGTTCTTCTTCTTTCTTGGCGTGACAACCGCCCCATTACCTTCCCCTTAAAATCCATGCTTGACAGCATTCCTAGTAAATGCGAATGGGTGGGGCTAGTTTTAACGCTAAACCCTGAAACATTATTTAATCAA
This sequence comes from Clitarchus hookeri, assembly GCA_002778355.1. Taxonomy (NCBI): domain Eukaryota; kingdom Metazoa; phylum Arthropoda; class Insecta; order Phasmatodea; family Phasmatidae; genus Clitarchus; species Clitarchus hookeri. The sequence continues at coordinate 308,485 of NQII01002289.1, forward strand.
ATAAAGAAATGTCATGAGACTCACTACCTACAATCCAAAGTGGCGTACCTATTGCAGTAGAACAGTGTAGCTTTCTCTATTTCTCTCTCACTAAGACTTTATAGCGAGAACAAATACAAGAAAGGATTTTCATGATAATTTAAGGTATTGCAATTTTGACACAGAAACACTGCCATATTATTAAATCATAGGGTCGTGGCTAGAAGATCTGTAATCTTTTACTGCACGACTGAGCACCAATTTAGTGTTTTAGCGTATAGAGGTGATGAGACATTCTACGCCCACTCAAGTATCGCCCTTGCCACCCCTCGTATTTTTATTACTTTAATATTCAAAATAATTACTGGTTCGTGTCGTAAAGTAAAAAAAGATTTTATTTATACCATAATCTTCTAACTTTTACACATTGCATATAAAGTTATTTCAAGCATATATGTTCTATAATCATATGTCGAAATTACAGTTTTGCGTTATTTGTTACTTGTGGTTGTCTCTAAATGTTTGTAAACAATTTTCGAAAAACAATTTAAGCCAAAGGAAAAAAAATTTGAAATTGAATTACAATATTACTTCTCAGCTCTTTTTTCAGTTTTTTTTTTCAAACAGTTTCGTGTTTCTTATCTCCTTGTTCCAAAAGACAAAATATGTAATTTTGACACGGAATTATGGATGAACTATGGGAAATACTTTTTTTTCTTGCTGAAGATATTGTTACGCGCTGTAGCTCGCACCAGCCGCCAGCTCCGGCTCTGTGGGGGTGGCCCACATTGACCCCCCTCCCCCAAACTTACGGGTAGCCGGGATACTGATAGACAGCGGTGACGTCACAGCCCCTCCTCCTCCACCTGATGGTGAAGCCGATGAGTTTAGAGGACACGCAAGCAAGAATGTTCTGGGAACTAGGACCCTCGGTGCAACGCGGAATTTAGAGAAATTTCTGGACGACGGCCTACGACTCTATAAATACAAGCCACAGCTGGACTGTCGGTAGTCTTCTGGTTGGGTTCAATAACAGGATGTGGTCGAGTGCGGCGATGGACATCGGTGAAGAGGACGGACGACGACGGGGGACTGCGAAACGACGGTGTTTGTGGCGTGAATGGACGAGAGGGCGTGCAATCCGACGAGTGAAGACTACTGTGCCTGAGGGCGCTCGGAGAACTCTAGAACATTGCGGACTGGTGGGACCTGGACTAAACTGCGGTAGGACTGTAGGAAAATGTGATACGGACTTTATTGTAAATATTGGAACGGTCAAATACGGACATATTATTTATAAAATAATTGAATAGGTTTTGATACCTTGTCTATTGAGACAAAATTTTAATTATTTTATTACGTTAATTAATTTCTTGGAGGCGATTGTAAATTGTAGTGAATGAATTATAGTTAATTTTTTACAGCAAGTGATATCAATTTATTATGAGGATTTTTGTTGAAAGAATTTTGTTTGTAGTTATTGTAAATAAAATTATGAAATGATAATTTACTCTTTTATGTAATTAAGTCCTCCATCCCTTAACGAACATGGTTCAGCCCACTGACGTTTGAGAGAATTGAAACAATATTATGCTAATGCCAACAATTGGCACAGTGTTTGACTCGTAGCTAAAATACGACGGATGCTGGCTCATTCGTCACGGAGTGCTTCGTATGTTGTTGGGCGGCTGGTGAGATCACTCCACGTACTGTCCGCTGCTATCCTCGCTGGCCATCTCGACAGGAAGTGTCCGCACACAAGGAGTACGCTCGAGTCAGTGAACTCGGGCGAGGCGAAAGGTCTGCACCCCTCTCCCCTCATCCCTTTCCCCATCAACGTGGCCAATTCTTCCTCCCTGCCATGACTGGCTTTTCACACTCCTCACTCAGCAGGATCATTCCTTATACCGACACTGCATTACGCCCTTGTGCGAAGTGCAGGGCGCGTAAAACACTCCGCTTTCTTCCGCCTGCAGTAGTCCGTCCAGCCGCCCCGGAAGTAGCGCGCCCCCTCTCGCTGCTGTCAACTGTGGCGCCTTCACGACAAGGACACTGCAGCTCAGCTCTGTGATGGGAGGATTCATTAAGACGAGGTGTGCCGACTTTCGTTTTCTTACATATGTTCCCAATGTTGGCACGNCTCTGTGATGGGAGGATTCATTAAGACGAGGTGTGCCGACTTTCGTTTTCTTACATATGTTCCCAATGTTGGCACGAATTTTCAGATAAACAGTTTACGCGGTGAAACAGTGACGAGCACGTTTGTTTATATTGCGTTTAAACATACGACGCGTCCCTGAATGTATGTTACAAACTTTGTGAGGTGATTCTTCATGCAAAATGAGACAGAAAATGTTNACATACGACGCGTCCCTGAATGTATGTTACAAACTTTGTGAGGTGATTCTTCATGCAAAATGAGACAGAAAATGTTAAATGACTCATCGCCTAAAGAGATTACTGAGAGAGATGTGCGCCTCTGAAGCAAGAGATTTTGGTATGAATATGTTTTAATATAAGAAACTACATACGGCTAAACAACAAATTAGTGCATTATATTTAGCGGATAAAAATTTTAAAACTGAAAAATTTTGATTGGAGTTGCCAGATTGTGATGGCAAAAAAAAAAAAAAATAATTTCTAGCTTTTTTCTGGTTTTGATGCTTGAAGTTAGCATGTACACAATAACAAATATGGTAGTTCATCACGAGGNATTTCTAGCTTTTTTCTGGTTTTGATGCTTGAAGTTAGCATGTACACAATAACAAATATGGTAGTTCATCACGAGGATTGGGGACGGCACATATCAAGTAATCTGATGAAAGTTAAATTTTTTTTTTAATATTTGCAACCCTATTTTGTTAATAGCGAGTCTGCAATGGTAGAATTATGCTACCACTACTTTATTCAGCTNTTTAATATTTGCAACCCTATTTTGTTAATAGCGAGTCTGCAATGGTAGAATTATGCTACCACTACTTTATTCAGCCCAGTCAAATATGTCTCGACAGCAAAAATACATAGTATGCGTAAAGTAAACCAGTGCTCGATTTGTAATAAAAAAACTGTGATTTGTACACCTTCACTAACATCCCCTCAATAAACTGCCATGCACACATTCGTGGGCGGCAGAGGTTTTGCCTACNTCAGTCAAATATGTCTCGACAGCAAAAATACATACTATGCGTAAAGTAAACCAGTGCTCGATTTGTAATAAAAAAAACTGTGATTTGTACACCTTCACTAACATCCCCTCAATAAACTGCCATGCACACATTCGTGGGCGGCAGAGGTTTTGCCTACACAAGCAGGCGTGCTGTTGTACCATTTGAAAATTTGTGCTCTCATTTCTCGAATTCGGTTGGGCTGAGTGTTTCACTAAGGCGATCCTATTTGTTAACGTACACGTGTTGATTTCAGGCATCGAAACCAAAGGAAACCTTGCAGTTGGTATGTTTTTTTTTTCTATTATAATCAGGAAACTTTGTTTTAATTTACGAAGACTATGATTTTAGGAATTAAACATTCTGAGTTTTAAAATATTTTATCAAATAAACATTTTCCACAAATTTGTTGTTTAACCGTACGTGGTTTCGGATATAATTAAATATTAGTGATCACTGAAAGCTATGAGTCGTATAATTTTTTCTATCTCATTTTGGATGAATCTCCTCACAAAGTTCTTAACACACGTTCAGCGACACGTTGTATAGGCATTTATGTGTGTATGTATGTATAAATTTATGTGTGTGTATGTGTGTGTGTTTACATACACTATGTAAATTTTATATAATATTGGGCAGAATAAGTAGTAGAAGTTCAACACGGCAGAAAAACTCTAGTGATAATGGCATGTATTTGATACTATGTATAGTGAAATTTCAAAACAAGTATTTACGAAAACAGTGTTATAATCTCCAATACAAATCAACTGACAGTTCTATCGGCAAAAAAAAAAATCTGTTCAGTGTAAGGAAGTGGAAATCGGTGAGTGCAGGCCTGGCAAACGCTGCCTACGAGTCTCAGAGAAGCTTATAGCATTCATTTGATATAACTACGCACTTTAGAACAAACAAATTGCCTTGGTAACGTGCAGAGTGCAAGACTTACAACTGTATTTTTTTATGGTTAGGCCAACGTTTCAAAGTTATTCCACGCCAAAAGTACATAAGTCACCANAGACTTACAACTGTATTTTTTTATGGTTAGGCCAACGTTTCAAAGTTATTCCACGCCAAAAGTACATAAGTCACCACAATATAACTGGCATAACTCAAGTGATCAATGTATTTAAACGTTGTTCAGAGCAATAAACCATTTATTGAAAAAAAAAAATGTGCAACACTTTTTTGACCAATTGCTGATTTTAGTAACGCATTGACCGATTCTGCCTAAAATTTTCGAAGGTAATTAATAATTACTCATGTGCGCTTTTATCTTCTTTATCATTTTATTTATGTAAGTACGGTATAATGCTGTAGAACTTCTTTGCAGCTCTTTTAAAAGGTTTTTATTGGTTCATTGCAACCTGAATATTTACACACACACGAAATAAATATTTCAACGTTTCTCTAAACACACAACCAAATTATTTGCAAAAAAATTAAACTTGGGCAGTCGAGTGCCATTGTTTCAGTTCATTTTAAGTTTTTGTTATATCCATAAAAAGTTATTTTACATTNAAACTTGGGCAGTCGAGTGCCATTGTTTCAGTTCATTTTAAGTTTTTGTTATATCCATAAAAAGTTATTTTACATTAATGTAGTGTCAGCCACGAATGTATAACCCGCAATCAAAAGACATGGGTCTTCGAGACCCTAAAAACCACGTGTTATGGGTATAACTTTTCACGTGTGTTGAATGCATGTTAAATGCGTAATCCACAGGAAATAAATGGCTTTCATTGCAGTGTCTGTCACTGTGTTTTCTCCCTTTTTATATTGTGGAAACACACTTTACGTATACACAATTAAATTATAAATTCAAATAATGATAGCAGTGTCGAGTTGGTTACCACAGCTGTTTGCTTGTTCCGCAAGTATGGTTATATATTACTTTGCAGAATAAATTGAAATGTTTTTATTTGAGACAAATGATACATGAAACGCGTGTAAAAATTGGTTCGGGATGATGTTCTCTTTATTTACAGCATACTTAATTAACTATTTACTGCTACAGGCTGTTGATGATAAAGTGAGCAATTTTGAGGCTCTGGCTACTTTCTTCTTTCAGCGATATTTTATCCTTTAACCNAGGCTGTTGATGATAAAGTGAGCAATTTTGAGGCTCTGGCTACTTTCTTCTTTCAGCGATATTTTATCCTTTAACCATATTTTCACATAAATATTGCCATGTAAGTAATAAAGACAGTGTGTATGTTCCACCGCACTCGGAAGTTAACGTCTAAGGCTAAAGTAAAATATATTTATTGACTTTTATCCCAAATGAGAGAGGGCTTTCAAAAGTGCTCACTTTACCGTGAATATCCTATACTCGCGGCGTGGATAATGGAAGGTTGGGTCCAGGTGTTTGGCACGGGGTTGTGGAGGGGGAACGGAGGGTGTCGCAGAACCACCCTGGCTCCAGGTGCGAAAGGAGCCGACTTATCTTCTCACCTCCGGGGGTTGCCCCGCACGCCTCGCTCGCGTTGCGCAAGTGACACGCCCGCTTTCACGACGTCCGAGAAGAATAAATACTGAACCAGACCTTTCTTTTCCCATCGGCGTTCACACTTTTCCCCGGCTTACGCAACTTTATAGGGCGCCCGGCAGGAGGTAAACACGGTAGATCGGAGCAGGTTCCTCGTGACCAGTTTTCCCTTATCCAGCTATGATAATTATAGTCTTTAATAGAGGGTTGTTCTCCTTGCTAGAGTTATTAATTAATTAATCGTTCACACGAGCGTCCTTTGGTTAGTTTGAACTCTAAACCGTTGGTCAAACTCGGAACTCGCAAGCCAGCAAAGGTTCGTGAAGAAGCCGATCATGGTATAGGTATCTGAAGATTCAGTTTTCAATGCAAAACCTATCTCGATGATACGCTGCAAGACAAACAAGTACAAAATTTTGTTAGCCGTACCTGTACATTTATTAGTATGTTTTAATTACTTCACATAATNTGCAAGACAAACAAGTACAAAATTTTGTTAGCCGTACCTGTACATTTATTAGTATGTTTTAATTACTTCACATAAATTTTTTATTTTCAATTGTTTTAAACTTGTATGCAAAGAATTGAATAAAAAAGTTATTTGAAATAATTTCTTCGTTTNTTTTTTATTTTCAATTGTTTTAAACTTGTATGCAAAGAATTGAATAAAAAAGTTATTTGAAATAATTTCTTCGTTTATATTTTATCTCTTATCCATCATAAATAATAAAAGCCGGCCGCCGATGATGCAGCAGGATTACCAACCACAAGGTCAGTGGCTCCAGCCACTCTCTGGATGATGGATGTTGTGTTGTCCTTATACAAAAATGTAGGTTTAACTGTCTGTTCGGCAGCTTTTTTTGGAATGTAAGCGAATGCCATGAACGCCTAATTTAATGCTTAAGGTAAAACTTAGTGATCAGTTTAAACGTTGATAACAGCAATAAAATATTTCTCTAAAATCATTTCGGCAAAATATTTTCCCCCAATTACCGATTTCAGCAGTACATTTGTATTGTCCTATTGTGCCTCCAAAGATTGAAGGTAATTAATAATTATTAATATGTGTTTTTATCCTTTGTTTTCTCTCCCTTTCTCTCTCTCTCACACACACACACACACTCTCTCTCTCTCTCAATGTTTACGATGCAAGCCGAATATTAACACACACACGCACATGAGAAACAAACATTCAACANTCTCACACACACACTATCTCTCTCTCTCTCTCTCTCTCTCTCAATGTTTACGATGCAAGCCGAATATTAACACACACACGCACATGAGAAACAAACATTCAACAACTTCGCTCTTACTTGGTTACTAGAATACTTACTGACAAACTTAAAAGTACTCAGCACTCGTCAGAAAAAGCATTAGGGATAACCGGTTGGGAAACAGAGAAAGAGAGAGAGAGAGAGAGAGAGAGAAAGGTGAGGAAGTGGACGAGACAGGCACGCACAGAGCACAGTTACCTTTCAGGGATCAAGACAAATTGAAACACTATTCTTGCTATAAGCTTGAAGAACTGTGTTAGTCAAATGCGCCTCAACGCTTGTTACAAGAATACACAGAGGAGAAATGAGGCAGCAATATTCGTAGACAAGCTTGCTGTGTGTCAGAAAGCTTGCCTGATGCCAGTTGCAGGATGAGTGAAAGAGACCAACAAAATACAGATTACAGCCCCGTCGTTTATTTAATTCTAAGGAAATATTTCCTCCCTCGTTGCGCTCTCCAGCCGTTCACTTGGGTTAGGCAATGCCTACCTGCCCTCCCTGTGTCGACGCCCATGTTTGTTAAAGGACTCGAACCCAGGACCAGCTCACCGTATAGCGACGAGCAAGAAACTACGCCACGAGGATCTGCAGAGTACTGAGGGACATCGACACATGGAATGTTGTTTNGGGGTAAGTGCATTCCCCTACATTACCCCACTCCAACACGAACTGAGTTTTTAGAATTACGTGCACTGTGGCAGGATATCGCGGGGCATGAAGTGTGCTGGAACAGTAATTACGAACGTAGCGTAGGTTGGAGAAATCGGGTTCTCCGTCATCCAAGAAGTCACTCACCGCATTTTACGGACTTGCAATCTACGGGAGTTGTGAGAAGTAAAAAGAAACCATACTCCCTTGCCCCGCCAACCCTTTTAAAGTCTTGGACTGAAAATGTAAACACTATTTGCTTCAAACGTTGCATAGTCCACCTATCTTCGTAAATTCGTCATTTCACGTCTACGACAGAATATGGGTTATGGACCCAACAGCGTAGGATAGTATTCGTCGTCGTAGGCGTGTGTGATTTAATGGCTTTTGTATGGGTGTAGTATTATTGTAGTTATAGAACTTTCTGTGACTTGTATTCATCGTTTCATGAGAAAACTGGTTTCCCAGAATGAATTTCTAGCTGTGGTGTGCTTTCCGAGGACATAAGGCCACAATTCCGAAATGTTTTTTTTTCTATTTGGTGTAAAATAATTTATTAGCATTACCTGAGGTCATTCTCCTCGGTATTTGACCTACATTGCGATATGGTCAAACACCACGTACATTAAATAATTAAGTGAGGTCGGGAACATACAGTATGTGTGGAGGTAGAGTAGGGGGTGGGGGTATTGAGGTGCAACGCGCATTTTTTGACGTAAAAATGAATCCAGTTTTTACCATCGAAATAGTTAAACGTGTATGGGCGAGGTGACTGATGGCTCTTAACATAAATGACCGCAAAGGATAGTTACGAAATTTCAACGGTTTTAAATGTAGTTTGAGTTTCACGTCTCGTTGTTATGGACAAAAATATCAACGATGGCGTAATCTCCATGTTTATAGTGGGCTAATGACAGNAGTTTCACGTCTCGTTGTTATGGACAAAAATATCAACGATGGCGTAATCTCCATGTTTATAGTGGGCTAATGACAACGCTATGTTGTGTCCGGCTTCAGCCACACGAGCAAAAATATCTTTGCAAGCAGGACCATAGAATAGATATGGGCTGGGAAACACCGAGAAAAAAAATAGTTTATGGTACTTCACACATGCATTTTCCACATGCGAAAATGTTGGACTCTGATTCGCCCAGTAATAGTAGCACTGAGCAATCGATGCGCCAATGCCCGTTCTATACTGATACGGACGTAGATACGTATAGTGGTTTACAAGAAAACAAGGGAATAGATTTGAGGTAGCTACGATAATTATTGTTTTAATAAACACGCGTCTATGGCTTGGCAGTACTCTTAATGGATTATCAAACATTCATAAATATTAAAAAATAAGTATTATGTTTTACACCTTATGATGGTTATTTACAACGGAATATTCTCGTTATTAGGTTACAGATCGTTACGATGTTACGTTTCTGTGCACGCAATGTAGAATAAGTGCAATTCATCGCGATTTCTTCGCTCATTCCGTTTACGCGTGTACCGCGTTCGTTTTCTTATTAAAGTCTGTTCACGATTTGTTCGCTTTTGAAATCAACGTTTGAGAAAATGCGTTGCCCGAAACTACACGTACGCTACAGCAAAACACTAACATGCAGGCTCGTAGTTAAGTTAGCAACGAATTAATAAAAACTGTTCTGATAGCCCTAATTTACGTTGTAAGTCTACTAGGAGAGTAATATTTAAATTTTTGGTTACTCAAATCCGCGCTTCTTAATTTATTCGCATAAGAGCACGAATTCTCATATTATTAACACACAGACTTTTATGAAAATTCCACGGTTTTCATTCGGATGGCGCATGAATAAAATGAGACGGTCCACGGCGATGTAATTTTCCATAAAGCGGAGTGATACAAATGAGAAGAAAAGTAGAGCCTAAGCACGGCTTTCAAAAGTGCTCAGTTAAGGTTAAATATACTCGGGGTAGGAACAAAACGAGATTTCTTATTGGCGAGTTTGGCATGGGGAAAATTTTCAGATTATTCAGTTTTTTAACGTAAAAAATAGAGAAAATTTGGTACACACGTGACACTAGCGCTTACCTAGTGGCGAAAATTGTCCCTTTGCCTTACTTTTAACATTGATCTTCCCAACCTGTAGTAGAAGTAACCTTAGGTCAGTCAGTTAGCTGCGAACAGCCTATACACATGCTTGTATTGCAGAACGGGCGTGGCCTCACGAATTGAACGGCCCTGGTAGCTAAACACTAGGAAATTGACGTATCGGCTGCGGAAGAAAGTAAATACCCCGGAGAGGGGGAGCGGGGGGCAGCGAGATAGTGCAGGGCAGCAGGGCGTGCGCGGAGCTGGCCAGCTATCACTGCATCTCCGCGGGGTGAAAGTGGTGTCCAGGCGGAGCATCTGGGCGTGTCACTTTCACACACGACGGAGCTCGCTCGCTCCCCGCGCCTCATTGGTGCAGGCCGCGCGGCACACGCCACTTTCCCACCGCGCCGGCCGCGTCACTGCGGAACACGGCGTCTCGTCAGGCGAGTGTGTGTGCCGCAGCTCCACACATCCGCCTGCAGGTAGGGAGGGGCGAGCGACCCACCCACATCGTCAGGAGGGGAAACCTTCGAGTAGCTTCACTCGCAACATTTTTTTTTATAGATTTTGGGTATATTTTATTATGTTATAGCTTCCTAACGTAATATTAATGGTAACTTAATAAAAATACATAATCATTTAAAAAATAATATTAAATTGTGTTTTTTAGCATATGGGCCCTTGAACTTAAAATGTTGATTCCCACTATATATATATATATAAGCATAAAGTTTGGTTATTGGCCCGCTTGCGTTATTTTGACCTTAACTTTTATCTCAAAAGTTTAAATTGATATACGGACGAACCGCGTAGCAAATGTTTAAGAAAATATTCTCATAACTGGGCTGTAGCCTCGCGTATTAATTTTGTCCACTTTTGAGATTTGTACGAAGCAAGGTATCAATTTAAAATTCCTATACTTCCATTTATTAGTTTCTGAAAATTTAATTTACGCCATTGTCACACTTTTTTTAGACTATTACATATTTCACATCACAATGAAAAAAAAAGAGCAAAAATATAGCATAATTTTAGTCTATTGAACGCCATTAAGTCCCAAAATCTCATTTTAAAGATTTTATTATCCGTAAATACAGTTCTGTAGCCTATTCGTGTAAGAACTAAAACTGAATACATTAACTAATTTACCCTCTCTATTTTTATTTTTTTACGTAATTATCTTTTAAGTTAGTTTCCTGTTAACATNAATACATTAACTAATTTACCCTCTCTATTTTTATTTTTTTACGTAATTATCTTTTAAGTTAGTTTCCTGTTAACATAATACTTTCGAAATCAACTGATGAAAAAAAAATAACTACTACTAACTGCATATATTCTAACTGACACATTTACTGGAATACTCATAATATAGTTGCCAGTAATGAAGGGNAACTACTACTAACTGCATATATTCTAACTGACACATTTACTGGAATACTCATAATATAGTTGCCAGTAATGAAGGGAAAATAGTTCCATATCTTAATGTATGGGTTTGGGGACTCATAATTAATCAATTTTAGTTTCTGTTTGTTTTATGCATACAGGACATGAGCGCTAAAGAGGTATGCTGACTGCAAAATAATCAGTTTTACGTCTCGTGGATGTGCACAAACAGTTTTAAAAACAAGGATATTTCCTGATTACTCCGGTCTGAGAGCCACGTGCGGTGCGCCTCGCATCCTCAAGATGGGTTCACAACCTCCACGTACGTACGTATAAATGTTCAAACACTAAATATATATANTGCGCCTCGCATCCTCAAGATGGGTTCACAACCTCCACGTACGTACGTATAAATGTTCAAACACTAAATATATATATACATCTATGTATTTTCACACTTAATGTACATACGTAAGTACACAGTCGAATCACATTATTATGGCCACNATATATATACATCTATGTATTTTCACACTTAATGTACATACGTAAGTACACAGTCGAATCACATTATTATGGCCACCTGCTAGTATCCAGCGTAACCACCCTTCGCCGCACGGACAGCAGCTAGACGAGCTGGCAGTGACTCAGTGATAGGTCTCCACAGGTATCTCGAGTCACGCTGTTGGCAGTGCGTCCCACAACTGTTGAAGGGTGCGTGGCGGAGGAGACAGACGGTGAACACGACGTCAAGGTGGTCCCACAGATGTTCAGTTGGATTGAGATCGGAGCTGTTTGGGGGCCAGGGAAGAAACTCGAAGCCTTGGCAGTGATCTTCCAGCCACGTGCTAACACTTATAGCCGTGTGGCAAAGCGCATTATCGTGCTGGAAGATCCCATCCTCCCGAAGAAAGACAATCATCATGTACGGGTGGACGTGTTCGCCGAGGATGGATTCTTAACCAAATCGATCCAGAGTGCCTTCCACACGGATGATGGGACCTAGAGAATACCACGAGAACATTCCCCAGACAATAACACTGCCCCCACCTACTTGCGTTCGTCCAGCAATGGATGCAGGGTGTCGGTTCTCCCACGTTTCTCGCCGGACACGCTGACGTCTGTCCGTTCTATGTAGCTGAAACCGTGACTGGTCGGAGAAGGCTACCCGTTACCAATCAGCAGCGGTCCAGTCGCCATACTGTCGAGCAAATTCCAGTCGTTTTTGTCGATGCACCAGTGTTTGCATGGGTGCAATCACCCTCCGTAAACTCCGGAGGGTTCGCTGGCTGTTACGGTAGACACGTGACTGGATGCTCTCTGGTTCATTTGGACGGTGAGCTGTTCCACTGTAGCCTGTTGGTTGGCCTTCACGCACCGTCGTAGTCGACGTTCGACNTGTTCCACTGTAGCCTGTTGGTTGGCCTTCACGCACCGTCGTAGTCGACGTTCGACTCGGACATCAATGGTGCGTGGAGCTCCTCAGTTTCCAAGACGGTTATTCCCAATGGTGCCATTCGTCCACTCACGATACACCTGTACCACAGAGGCACGTGAACAGTTCACAAACGCCGCTGTTTCCGAAATGCTGCCTTCCTTAGCTCTAAAGCCGATGATCATTCCTTTTTGCAACCCGGTTAAATAGCTTCCCTTACCAATGACAGCAGGAAGTGCAATGTGTACAGCTAACCTGTCGGTCGCATTAATACCCGCTTCACCAGACCACGTCACGGGCCATACGTCATAGGCTACGCGCTGCAGATGGTACTACTAGCAGGTGATCAAAATAATGTGATCCGACTGTGTATAAACGCGAGGCTCATTAGCTCAACTCTCAACTTGTACCTACTTACGTACGAATGGATGATTTATAAATTTATACATTTTTTCAACTAAAATTACATAGGTAGAGTCATGCATATCAAAAATTATATTCTCATTGGCCATTTTTTTCTTCAAAACCGTGCAATGTTTTACATTTAGCCGCAAAATCAAAGAAGAAAATAACTTCGTCTCGCAAAGTTACGTTTTGGTGTGAATGCCTACGAACAGCAGACGTGCGTTACGAAGAAGTTGTGAATCCACTTGACTCGTGCCGCAGATGGATGGCCTCCTCACCACGTGCTTACAGCCGTCATGGCCGCCGGGGGGAGTGGCGAAGCCCATCAGCTACTGGAGTCTTCTCCACCAGGGCCGTCTGCACGGAGAAATGATGTGAGTGAATGAAGAGATTTGGACGGCTCTTGACAGCGAGGTCTTGAGAGCCGATGAGGGTGATCGAGATGAGTATGGAGCAGCGCCGGAATGCAAGGGCGGGAAAACGGGATATCCCCGAGAAAACCAGCCGACCAGCGGCATCGTCTGGCACGNGAGCCCGGCTTGCCTTGGTGGGAGGCGAGCAGGCTAACCGCTCAGCCACCGCGGCCCCCACGAGGAGCTTTCGGCTCTAAGCGGGAGGGGAAGGGACTTGCTTCACGCTGGGGAACGAGTAAGTACCATCAACTAAAGATGAGGTCGACCGATTATCGTATTCTGCGCATGTACCCAACACTGACCTACCCCACACCAATGCAACTGTGAAAGTCACATGGTCAACACTGATAGACGTGTTTCTATGTATCTTAATATTCAAAAGACAGACACCTTTAAATGAATAAAAATGCTTCTATCAACTTAAATTTAATTTAATTGCACTAAAGATTGGTTAGAGGAAGTATACAAACATCTCAACGCACTTGTTTATATAAACAGTGTCCTAACCTTAAATCCTACCCACGTCATTAAACCTCTCAACTATGTGGTCGTATTGGCAGAAAATCAGTCCAATGTGGGAACACGAAGAGAGTACTGCGCACCTGGGGCGCGCACTCTCCCCCACTTTATCTCTACGGTAAGAACTGGACGAGTATACTTTAGAATGAATACGAGTAGTCCTTATGATACTGTTCACGTTCGTCGGTATTCGACGAACGTGAACGAGTCGTACAGGAAGCGACCCTGACGTGCAAATGTGAAGGAATATGCCAAAATGTTATTTACGATCGTGTGCATGAGGAGTGTCAGCCAATATAATCGCTCAAGAAACAAATAAAAATACGGAATTTCCATTTTCTGGCATCCGACGGCGTTTGTTGGTTATGTTCTTTAGAGCAGATTAATTATTTATAGTGTACTTCCAATTGCTAATGAACAGTCGTTCTTTTGAGTCTTTAAGCGACAGTTAGATGGAAGTGAAATGAGTTTTCTGCGCGGCGCACTCTTTGCGGTATACCGCAGAAACGGTTGATCGTATGAAAAAAAAGTTCAAACAAAAGTTGTAGAGAATTCTATATTCTACAACTTTTATAATAAGTGCAAATCTTATTTAAGCAATAAAAAGCGAGATATTCGCGAAAAACCGATTTTTATGACCTTTGACCTTTAATATCTTAAGACGCGGACACGATAACATTGGTGACTTTTGAGACGACATTAAGAACGACAAAACAAAGGCTTATACCAATTTACAGCTTATTATCTTTCATTCCGAGGTTGACCCCTTTTTTTACCTAATATGACTGGGCTAATACTCATATCAGAGGCTAAGAGGTGCTCTCATTTATACGACCAAAATCCATGGAAATAGATTGGAACGTTAATTAAAATGAAGCGCACATAGCGAAAATAGTTTGTTTTGTATTTAGTTTTCTAAATTTCTCAATGTATTCACTTTGCTTGGGCCTACTGTACGAAAATAATCAATTCTCTTTCGCCTACTCCCATTATTTTCTACCGCTTTCTTTTTAAATTAAATACTTATCAAAACGAATATAGTTAAAAAATTATCTAATTTACCCGCACCCTTATTGCGAAAATATAACCTCCTGAGAGCTTCACTAAATGCAACCTAAAAAACCTTATCCCGCCAAGGTGCCAAAATCAGGTTTGTCTATCATTGGCTGAACGAGAACGAGAACATGGACAGCGTGGACCGCCGTTGTTTTCCTTCACACGTACTCATTATCACGCACTCGTTCAACACGAACGTGTTTTTCAACGTGAACCAAGCTTAAGCCCGTGCGCCACAACGTTCTGTACGAGCTCAGGCGGAAGCTTCTACAAGACCTTCTGTCCAAGTCGGCATGCAAGCAGACGTGAGTGTTTCTATGGAATAGCCTGTCGCAGGATACTTGCAGCCACGCAAGTAAACGCGCGCACATTTGTTTTGATTTCTCTTCTGCGACTGTGGTTCCAACACGAATCCACTCACAGCTTCTACAATATTCGTTACTTCTGTTGTAAAAATTTGAACTTTTTGTGTTAAATAAACACGGATTTTTACTACAATATTTACATATATAACGCTGTTGTAGCATCAGCAGCAGACCACATTTTTGTGGTTTCTGTTTAATGGCTTTAGCGCTGTTTTTTCAAAACAAAATAAACTAAATGTCAAACATCATCACTAGGAGAACCCTACCTCAACCTTCTCTCTGATTGGCTAAAACTCCCACCTTGCAGGGAAACTTCAACTGAAAATTGCACATGAATAATTACCGAAACATGTATATAAACGGCTAGCAGTCAGCTAAACTTTCCACAGAACAATCCATACCAGCGGCCATGCAAGCTTGCATGGAATCTTCCATCGTGGCACACGGCTTTAGCATTTTGAAATTATTTTGTCTTGTTTTAACATTACGAATTTATAACATATTAGAACACTGTTTCAATTCTTAGCCTATGTTGCTCACCTCCAAAGTCATAATCACAATATGTAATTTATATTAATAAAGCCCACAAAATACCGCAAGTATAGGGCTTACATATCACGTCAATCTAGACAGTTCGCACTTAGTTGAGCATTTTTAAATTTTTGGCCCAGGAACTTATTTTCTATAATTGTGTATCCTTCAGCCATATAAAATTAACATAGTATGGATCCGATCACTTTATTCACACGTCTATCCAGTGTTAACTTTGAACATGTTACGAATGTATATGTATTACTGATATGCTATCTTTTTTTTTTGCACAAATAACCGGTATAGTGAATANTGAACATGTTACGAATGTATATGTATTACTGATATGCTATCTTTTTTTTTTGCACAAATAACCGGTATAGTGAATAAATTAAATGTCCTCAGATGTGAACGTCACGCTATAAATATAACGACGTTTAGTCATGGAAGCACATCGCAGCCAACTTTACAGGCAACATGTCAATGAGTGTGCCTGTTAAAATATATTAATTTTCAGTCAGGTATGTTTTTTCAAAAATGGATTTCAAAAACGCTTAACCACGAATAAGCTGTAATATCATGGTAGGTACTGAATTTTTTTTAGCTCGACCATAAAAGCCCAGGGGTCCGGAATTTTCTCAGTGGGCTGATATGAACGGGTGTTTGTTTATGCAGGGGGAGGGGGGTTACCAGTCCTAATATTACTAGCATTTCCAGATACTAGCACTTCTAAGGATTATCAAACGTCAAAGTTGAGGCTTATGGTGTGCGTGAAACTCTCCGAACACGTTTTAACATTTGTTCATGATAAGTTAATATAAATAATTATGTTTTATACGTAGTATCCTCGGTGAAACAAAAAAACCAATGGTTAAATAAAGACGAATACTGCAGAAACTAAAACTAAATAAACAAACCGCTAAAATGCTATCTTAGTCATCGAAACACGCTAGCATGTTGGAAGATAGCCGCTACACACATAGTATCCCAGCGCAGCGGTTGGTTACAATGAAAGCGAGTGTTGTTTACACCAGAACCGTTATGTACTGCTTTCATTCCACTCCACTGCGAAAGAACGAGGTCACGACGGATGAAAGCGTTCATTACTCGCGTCCACGAAGCAATTACGACAACAGTCTTTTTAATCTCTTTTGCCGGTACCTTATCGTCACCGGTGCTCCCTTTCAGGCGAAAAGTAAATGTTTATTGCTCTTAATTTCCGCCCGCTCAATTGTTCAGCAGCTTCAATATTTTGAAAACAGTGACCCTGCGAGCGAGAGTGTAAATACACCTTACTTGTAAACATTAATATACTTTGTACATATACCAAAACATATATAAAAAGCACCGGGAATGCATAGCGGCTATAATGAAATAAGAATCGTTTATGTTGCCATGGCTTTGTGGGAATGTCAACGAAGTAGTTGCTAGATATGGCACAGCAGCTATGCNTAAGAATCGTTTATGTTGCCATGGCTTTGTGGGAATGTCAACGAAGTAGTTGCTAGATATGGCACAGCAGCTATGCAGTGCCAAACAAAGAAGTAGTAGGTCGTAGGAGCGGACTCTTTCTCTCGCCGTGCTTTTATGCCGACGCCATCCACTGCATAGTTTTCCACTTCGATCAAAGACATTAGAATATTCCTCTCTAAAATAACCAATCATTACGTTCATATTTGAAGTCTTTCGAATAATTAGAGGCAGTGTACTCTAAGACAATGAGAAACGTTCAAATTAAAATCATACAGGAAAACTCTTTGCAGCATGAAAGTATATAAAATAAAAAAAAAAAGCTCTTATTTAGGTTAATATTAAGAGGTCCGTTGCCAATTTTATGCTTTCGTGCTCTCGGATATTAACTAATAAACTCCAGGAATCAAAATAGAACCAAGGTAACTTGAGTAAGTGGGACAAAAGACAAAACTATTCCATTGAAAAGGGGCCCGAAATAGTTATTATTATTATTATTATTTATTATTATTATTAAATGAACGGGAAGAGGATTTCAGTTGAAAACCTTCAAAGTCAGTGAAACCATGCCAACTGGCTAACGTAATGCTTTATTTTATGAACGACTGCATGATATGGTTAGAGACAACGTTTTCGTGTGTGGGTGGAAGGGGGAGGGGGCGGAGCCAGGAGGATGATTCGTTGTAACCGTGATGGCTTGGAGATGGGTTGATTTTGAGGATCGTAGTCTGCAGTCACAAGCAGGCAGTGAATTATTTTTTTTGTCATAAGTTTCATGAGACGTTTGCATGTACAAAACTCTCAAAACCTAACACCGGATCTCAAGAATCTCTTTAACGATAAGTTCGTCGAAACGTAACGTCGAAAAGGTTCGGCCGCTCGCGTGCAGACGTTCGGCGTTCGTCGCCTTCTGCACGAGATCAAGTTCGCCGTTTCCGCCTGGCGTGGCATTAATTGTAGGCCGGACTCGATAAATGCCTGTGGTAGTGGCTACCGAGCCCTCTCACTTTCCTCCGGAGTGCGTACCGGGGGCCGTTCTCCTCGGAGCGATAGCCCGCACACGTCACTTCCTCTTGTCGCCTGCCTGCCTGCCGGGTTCAACAACCCCGCCATCTCTACTCTACATATCCGGCACGTTCCAGCATCTAGTACATTTAGCACCTGGGGCTGACAGCAGCCTGGCTTGATGCCTCATTACAACTACGCTGTAGAAATTGCTTTTTGGAATAAAATGCCTCAGACATGTCATGGACAACGGTGGTTCAGCGGTTACCTTGCCGGCTTCTAACCACGACAATATAAGTTCCATTCCCAGA
>NQII01002289.1:327143-368715 GCA_002778355.1 Clitarchus hookeri
CCTTCCCCCCCCCCTTCGCGGACGACGGGCGCACCGAGAGAAACGTTTGTCCCAGCCAACAAAGCTTGTGAATGGCCTGTAACAAGATATTTTGCTGAGTAAACAAAATTAAATAAACAGCAAAATGGATATTCTCATCCAACAAAATACTACCTAACTTGTGTTGACAAACAAAAAATCTGTGCTGGGCCAGCAATATCTGACTCTCAACAACGTATTAAATTGAATCAAATGAATATATTTGTTTGGCCATATACAAACAAATATATTGTCTACTCGAACAAACCTTTCTCTCGGTGCGCAAGTGGGTCCCGCCACTCGGCTGGTGTTACTTCCGCACTAGAAAGCACCTTCACGACGTTTACTCACCTGCATCAGAGTGAGAGTATAGAACTGTTGAGCGCGATTGCCATACGAATGTTGTAATTTCTATATACTTTTACCTCCATCCTAAACAAGCTTAAGCTACCACGGGGAAAGGTAAACGTGATCATTTGTACTTTCTTATTACACTTACACGCTGGCGTTTTAAATTTTCGAATAATTTGTTGCTTTGCAATATACGTTTCTGCGCCACACGTAGACAATATTACTCCGATGTCTTAAAATGGCGTGTAGTCCTTTCTTTTCGTGCAGCCTGTAGACGTAAGCCTGAGTGGCCATCCTACCGGTTTACAAGCAAAACTATGTGTAGGGAGGTTCAATAGTCATCAGTATGGATTTCATTGTCACTAAATTTCGTTAATATAAATATTGCAGGCTAAAAATGCCACTTCTTTCTACGAAGAAGAGCTCCACAATCAATTTGTGATGGGCAAGTTGCCCTGAAAATTGCATTCTGGGATCACCCAAAACCTAAGTTCTGTTCTCAAAAAGACAGAGGGCAACGCTTTTTAGTTATTTCTTTGAAAAATATGGGTTTCCAAAATAATGCAACTTGGCCACACCAGGTAATAGAGCGCATTTTATCAAGTTATGAAAGGCCAAGAGTTATTTTCCACAAACATACATCAAGTTTGTCTGAAGTAACACTAGCGATCTCTAAGTTCTTTATGAAGTATTTTTAATGCACCGGAGAAAGGAGGCCGTGCAATAGGTTTCAAGACAAGTGTGCTATAATATGTTGCTGGAGGGCATCTGCCATGACTTCAATACATACGTTAATAAGGTTGAACAACAGCGTAACGTTATTATTTGCGCTCTTCTTCAACTCACTCTGCCAAAATTCAAGATGTCAAGAGCGTGCATCACATGCCAGTCGAATCAGTGACGCAGTCTGTCAGGACTCTGAGGGTTATGTATAGGCATTACTGCACGTGGATCATTTCTGATGGAACAGTAAAGAAAGTATTGTTGACAAATTAATTCATAATAAAAATGCAATTTTCTGACCATTTTGTAAAGGCTTTAAATGTAAGCATTGTGCACAAATCTTGATTCCGCCCTAATAGGACCAACCTTCCGTTATTGACAAGAAACTTTGAGGCTTTGTCCTCCGTCGTCACTGCGGAAGATTCCGAGTAATCATTGGAGAACGAGCGCACTGCTCACACTTCTAGCATATTGGGGGTGCACGGAGATGCTGTAAGCAGGTGACTCGAAGCGACTTGCCGCTTGGTGTTATAAACTGGAGTGTTAAACTGATATTATTCTTCCCTTTTTACTGCCGTTTATGGCATGAGAGCGAACGCTCACACAACCGCAGATGTTACACAGCAGCTGACTGAGGCCTGCTGTGATGCACGCTCGTAAGTTCTCACATAATCGCGCCTGTCCTCCATGATGAAGCCTCCTCCCACACTCTTCGATCGACGAAATACCAAGGTCTCTATTTTACACTCTTCTCACATACCAGTGGTGTGCCTTTACAACTATAGGCTTCAGCGTGTGGACGTCATGCATATGTTAACAGGCGCTCACGATCATAAAAGAAAAGGTTAAAAAGCGATATTTGTAAAATATTTAATTTTCTAACAGTTTCACTTGACCGAACCATGAATAAAGTGATGAGGCCCATGGCCGTGTTAGTTTTACATAAGGCANTTTTCTAACAGTTTCACTTGACCGAACCATGAATAAAGTGATGAGGCCCATGGCCGTGTTAGTTTTACATAAGGCGGAAGAACACACCACTACGTGCATACAAGTAGATCTTAAGCAGGGCTTTCAAAGTGCTCATTTTACCGTGAACAGCCTAACCATATGGGTGCAAATACTTTAAACATTTTTACCAAAAAAATCAATTATTATATAGGAAATAGTTTTAAAATGTTAATAACAACTAACATTATAAGTAAAACCTTGCCTGGAGCAAATTTTTATTTCCGTTTTGTGCCGTTTTTAGGCACTCACTTATTTTTAACTGTGTTCTCTTAACCTTGTATTTTCTTTCAGATTTTTTTTTTTCATGGCGAAGCCCATTTTGTTCTTTTCCAGACCTAGCCTTATTTTTAATTNTTTTCTAACAGTTTCACTTGACCGAACCATGAATAAAGTGATGAGGCCCATGGCCGTGTTAGTTTTACATAAGGCAGAAGAACACACCACTACGTGCATACAAGTAGATCTTAAGCAGGGCTTTCAAAGTGCTCATTTTACCGTGAACAGCCTAACCATATGGGTGCAAATACTTTAAACATTTTTACCAAAAAAATCAATTATTATATAGGAAAGAGTTTTAAAATGTTAATAACAACTAACATTATAAGTAAAACCTTGCCTGGAGCAAATTTTTATTTCCGTTTTGTGCCGTTTTTAGGCACTCACTTATTTTTAACTATGTTCTCTTAACCTCGTATTTTCTTTCAGATTTTTTTTTTTCATGGCGAAGCCCATTTTGTTCTTTTCCAGACCTAGCCTTATTTTTAATTNGTATTTTCTTTCAGATTTTTTTTTTTCATGGCGAAGCCCATTTTGTTCTTTTCCAGACCTAGCCTTATTTTTAATTTTTATGTTAAAGCAAGGTTTGATAATGTTTTTGTCACTGTCTCTGTAATTTTGTTTATTTATCTAGTAATATTCCAAGATTTCGTTACTTTATATTTTTTAATTTATAAGTGACCAATTACTCTAATCTGGTTAAGCTATTGTGTCAACCGATTGAAATAACTTTATTTAAAAACGAATTGCGAATCACGTAATGAAATATCCTCTATTTGGTTTGTGAATTTCATATTTAAATACTTTTCTATCAATATAATTGTATTAACTAATTATGGCATTAATGTAAAATACCGCATTACGAAACAGGATAGTATCACTGGTTTTGTGAAGCGACTTTATACCTGTGTTAGTGACTGGTATTTTCAGAACGCGCCCTACTTCCTTCTTCTTGCTTTCAACTCATCATTGCGTGACCGAATTTTTAATTATCTCCGGCTATTTTCCTACTAATGATGCAATCATTTGAGTTTTACCGCTTTTGGTGTTTATTTTTCTGTTTGTTATGTATTGCCTCAATAATGTATAATTATAACCTTTCCTTCTTATTTTTTGCGTAAATTTTGTATTTACAGCTGTCGACCTGTTGGACCAGAAAATGCTGTATTGAGGCCTTTTCTCTACCTTGCTGCCGAGGCGTGGCAGACTTTCTTTGAAGTCGCCTTGCGTCTTCTTGATGCTTGATGCCGTTCTAAAGATGAAGTTAACACGTATGCTGGAGTTGGCAAGGGAGATGTCCAGAAGATGGGCCATCTCAGGAAAGTCCAGCCACAACTCTTTTATTTTCGGCATGTGCATTAAATACAGCAATCAAGTCGCCATGTTATTTCGGTTTCTATATTTTATAAATTAAGTTACCTTTAAAGTTTTGTATGACTCGACATATTTTGTAATTCTGTGTGTTAATTTCATTTAGAACTTTATATATCTTTTAAAAAAGAAAAGAACGTAACGCCCAAAAGGTTTATTACGGCTTGACATATTTTGTTGTTTTGAATTTTAATTTTATTATTGTGGGATCCCAACAAAATTAACAAATAATTTCTTTCATAAAAAAAACTTATGTTATAACAGTTTTTTGTACCAAAGTGATTTTATATATATATATATATATATAGAGTTCCTGTTACACATTTGAAATATTTGTTATTATTATTTATCACTCTTATTAAAAAATAATAATTTCGGTCACACGAATCTCATTTCTACTTTATTTATCAAACACATTACTGTTTTTATTCTAAATCACATTTTGCTTTATTGCTATATATTATAATAATAATAATTATGTATGTGTAAGGATGCTGGAGTGGGAATATTATAAAAAAAATATGACCCGAAATGGCAACACATGTACGCCGATCTCTAACGTCAAAGTTCGTGGAGAAATCTGACAAAAGCTGATTTAATGTTGCGGATTCCAAACCTAAATTTGAATCAAGGACGATTCTGATGCCCGCGTCACCAGGATGTATTTCCGCTCTAACTATCAGGTATTCAGAGCAGGAGTTAAAAAATAGAAAACGTACAACAATATACCAACTTATTCACATGAAAAAGCGACAGCCAACGCAAGTAAGAGACTTCCATCCCATATTTGGTCAATTTCTCGACACAATTAATTACTGCGTTTAAACGTTAGTTCGCTTTATGGCACAGGGTATATATTAAAATTCATTATATCAAATCTTTATGAATTTTTCATAGTTTCCCCTGTTTTCTAGTTGTAATTTATGAAAGCATCAAATAAAAATAATTCAAATATTGCCAAATTAGTAATGTAACCTATTTCACAATAAAACAAATTCTAATACAAAATGTTAAATATAAATAATAGCGAAAAATCGTGAACTGAAAATACTATCACTTGCAAGGCCTCAATGAGATATATTTGATGTTGAAGACTCCTCTATCGTTAGTAGGCCTGCTCAAAAATCGTAACTGTATATCTGATAGTGGCAAATATGAGCGATTTAATAGCTTGACTGTTCTGATTTTAATTGGTTATGTTTTTGGTATAAGGTACGCCAATAAAGTAACCCGTACATTGCAAGGTTAATTGCCACACAGTCATCCTACTCAGATGACTCAGATGTGATTCCATTTTGACAAATTTGTATACCGGTTATGCTAGGGAACGTGATTTTAGGATTAGTGAAGATAAAATGAATTTAATTTTCACTGTCTCCTATACAGGAGTTATTTCTAAAGCGAGTTGATCCTTGGTAGGTTGCAAATACACATATACAACTATATTTTTTTAGCGGTATTGCACAACTCCTGTCGCTGCGCTACCAAGACCTGCAGCAAGCACAACTGCGGCTTCCATTTTTCACAAAAAGGCCGTTTTTTTTATATACGAGCGAAGTGATCTTTTACAGCCGTGACGTAGGTCATGCGTAACGAGTATTAAAATGAAAGGATGATTCTGTGCGACCTTCACAGTGCTCGGTCTTCTCCTTCTCTCTCCTTCTCTCTCTCTCTCGTCTTATATCACTAGTCACGGCATTTTACGTAACGTGACATTTGACCCCGAATGGAACTCCTTTTGGACATGGCCTTGATTAATCTTTTTTTTTTATGTAACATAGCGAAAAATAAATAAGTCACGGAAACCAGAAGAACTCATTTCAAGATGCGTGTAAAATGCTATGCTAGCGCCAAAGGTCGCTTTCGATATTTGCCGAAACGTGACTGTTATACAGACAAGCGCCCGAACGCTACAGCTAGCTGACAGTTAATTAATCACTACTGGCATCAGAATTTTATTTTAAAAAAAAAACCATGTCCCGTAATTGCACCTACGTAACCTTAGATATGTTAGTGAATGTAGTATTTTTAGGCAATTATATAGGCATACTTACTGATTTTATAGTTTATATCCCTAATTTTTTGCAAAAAGTTGCCTAATTTTTAAATAAAAAAACTATTGTTGTATCAGCTATTTTTGTTTATGATACGTTACCAGCAATAAAATATCTTGTCAATAAATCTAACACCATCAAAATAGATTAACTTGTTAAAATTTTGTTTCTGATTTTATGTTTCGAGAATTCGCGAACTGCGAAACCAATCTGTACCCCTTAAAAAATACAAATATCTGCACTTCGCAAGTAATTATTCGGGAACAAATGCGGTATTTAAAAACTACTTGGCAAAAATCTTGGCACGTGTTTTGTTTGCTCACTTTTCAATTAAAATAATGTATGCACACGAACGCAAGTAAAAGTTCTTAGCGCGCACGTGTCCTTACACCAATCAGTTTGCTAATGTTATTGTAAAACGAGTGAATACAACTAATATGCCAGCAATGTACACGACGGGAAAGTTTTGCGTGTGGTCTATACCCCAGGCGGCATTAAAAGCGAACAAACCGAAGGTAGCAGGACTGATTACGAACCAATTAATTAGCGACTCAGTAATGACGAATTATAAGACACGTTGGTAAATGCATTAGAGAAATCACCAGTTCAGCTTGCGAAATATGCAGGGTGGTTGTAATTCAACACAAACAACAGACAGGGAACATTTTAAACGTTAGCCGGGCATCTCATACTAGTATGCAGCATGTGGTGCGAGATATCATCGACTGTCTCAGACTTAGAGAAACTTTCTTGCCGAGTTATGATATGGTTGCATTGGAAAGATAGTCACCACTAAGAATATCCCCATTACGTAGTGTAGGGTGAAATTGTATTCAGACAATTATAAAACTGCTTACATCGGTGGCCATACACGCTACGGCTTGTAGTCTTAAACTTCTCTGTGACGTAAAACACTAAACTTTGATGAATTCTACCACTGCACGAGGATTTTCGTCAGCTTGACGTGGTGTGGGCCCTACTGTGCAAGCTGCAGACTGTGAATGCCGTCCCGACACAAAGCAGATCTGTCAGAGGTGTGAAGGACACTGGACATGAACTCAGGCGTCTCGGCGCATTGTCGCAATGTCCATTAATACCACTCTCATCTAGGCTGGGAGTCATTAAGGTCAAGGTCTTCTAGTCTCTGCACGTGGAAATGGTGACGTACGATTCACTTGAGCGAGCACAGCAGCCATACTGCGCTTTGCATCTCCTCGGTCGTGAAGAACCAGTCTCGCGCTAGTTCCTGCATCTCCTTGCCGCGGCATCGAGGATTCTCTTCTCGCGTTGCGGAGACACAGCTGTGCGAGGTCGTACACAGCCCACTCGCTCGAAGGCTGAAGCAGACGCTCTGTGTTCTCGGAACCGCTGAACGAATGGCGAACAATTTGTANACAGCCCACTCGCTCGAAGGCTGAAGCAGACGCTCTGTGTTCTCGGAACCGCTGAACGAATGGCGAACAATTTGTAGGATAGAACTCGTCGATTATTCTTCTTGAAACAGAAGATGTGCTCCAAAAATAAAGATAAAAGCAAGCCCATGACACTGATGTGCCAGTAATTTCCGGAAAAAGTGTATTCATTCGTTAATTACAAAGGGAAAGAGATTCGTGATACCCATAACATCACACGTTTACTTTTTACGTTACGTTGGGAAGTTAAAGATTTACGTTTTGTATGGATATTTACAGAAAGTTTAACGAAAACGGGATACTCTCATTAAACTGGGATCCGTACCACCTAAATTACGTATCTTTAGGCAATAATTAAGGATATAAAGTTAGCATGTCCTTAACGCAAGGATACTTCAAAAGGTGAAGGTGCTGCACATNTGTTTACTTTTTACGTTACGTTGGGAAGTTAAAGATTTACGTTTTGTATGGATATTTACAGAAAGTTTAACGAAAACGGGATACTCTCATTAAACTGGGATCCGTACCACCTAAATTACGTATATTTAGGCAATAATTAAGGATATAAAGTTAGCATGTCCTTAACGCAAGGATACTTCAAAAGGTGAAGGTGCTGCACATCTTACTAGAGACGTAATGGAAGCAGTCTCCGACGCGGGGGAATCAAATCACGAAGACGCGAGCCAAAACAGAATGGGAGATCTAATGAAGTTAGATTTGTTTAACGCCATCCAAGCACTAGTCGATCAAACCATTATCTATGGGGACAGCTTCCTATGGGTGTTGGACCGAGATACGCCCGAGATCAACGGGTGTAATCTCAGGCTAACTCGACAGTTGGCCACACACGAGACCCATGAGTGGCACTCTGGTACGTCTTACATACACCTCCCTCTTCGATCTGAGACCCTCGCACCCAGACTTGGCCGTGGTCCAGCCGGGGTGCACGATCATTTAGGACATTTATTTGTCCGTACCCCTACTGACCGTCCATATCAGTGTCGGAGAAATGACACCACTCTCTAGGTCTACCTCTGTCAGGGGACGGGAACCTCCGAGTTTGCTTCGCCTTAAAACCAAACAGGGAAATAGAAAAAAGTTGAAGCAGAATGGCACAGAAACAGACCGACAGTACTGTTATGTGTGTGTGTGCGCGCGCGTGTGTGTGTGTGTGTTTGAACATGGTAACCGCAAAAGTACGCCTGTAATCCATTCACTGTTACTTCCAACTTTTCTTAATCCCTGCTAAATTTATAATTCCAGGATATTCCTTTGCCTCATGCAAACAAAGCTTAACTGAATCTAGAGAATTAAATCAAAGGGATAGCATACCGCTTTCGTGCGCGCCCAGAGTATTATATTGCACTAGCGAGCCGGCCCGGCTTCGCAAGGTAACCATTTCGTTTTTGCAGCGATACTTTGAAAGACAAAAACGGTTACTGTGGGNCGACCGTCCATATCAGTGTCGGAGAAATGACACCACTCTCTAGGTCTACCTTTGTCAGGGGACGGGAACCTCCGAGTTTGCTTCGCCTTAAAACCAAACAGGGAAATAGAAAAAAGTTGAAGCAGAATGGCACAGAAACAGACCGACAGTACTGTTATGTGTGTGTGTTTGAACGTGGTAACCGCAAAAGTACGCCTGTAATCCATTCACTGTTACTTCCAACTTTTCTTAATCCCTGCTAAATTTATAATTCCAGGATATTCCTTTGCCTCATGCAAACAAAGCTTAACTGAATCTGGAGAATTAAACCAAAGGGATAGCATACCGCATTAGTGCGCGCCCAGAGTATTATATTGCACTAGCGAGCCGGCCCGGCTTCGCAAGGTAACCATTTAGTTTTTACAGCGATACTTTGAAAGACAAAAATGGTTACTGTGGGTCATCTTTAAAATATTAAACATATGCTGTCGCGGACTTCTGTAGACCTTTTTGAGAGTTACAATTCTGTAGACCATTAACGTGATGTATCTCTTATGGTTTAGTCAGCGCAAGCCATATAAGCGCACTAAAAGCGGTNTTCTGTAGACCATTAATGTGATGTATCTCTTATGGTTTAGTCAGCGCAAGCCATATAAGCGCACTAAAAGCGGTTTTTTACGACTTTATTACAAACGGTTCGAAATTTCTCTACTATAATTAAATTAAATATAAATGTGTTATAAAACGAAACCTTCCTCAAGAAATTCTCTAAATGACGTTGAAAACTGCATCAAAATCCATCAAGTAGTTTAGAAGTACTAAGTGGATATACAGACAGACGCGGATAAGGGACTTGGTTTTATACAATTTAGAGACTAGAGATAAGAACAATTTCTTATTAGGCATTACCAGCCCTGTTTTATTCATATCAACTATGAATTAATAATTATAATATATACATAAAATTATTACAAATAAGGCAATTTTACGTTAACACAAGTATAAAACGCTTGTAATACATAACATATTTAGGAAAGGACCAAACATGCCATACGTAGGGCGATTTTTCGAAGATTTAGTTATAAAAAAAGTGTGAAGAAACCGCGAATAGACTATAGCTGTTCGTGGTACGCAGCTGAGTTCACGCAGGAATTTTCTGCATGTGATGGCTCTCTTGAGAGATCTCGGCAACCGACCGGCCTAACGGCGTCACGANTTCAGTTCACGCAGGAATTTTCTGCATGTGATGGCTCTCTTGAGAGATCTCGGCAACCGACCGGCCTAACGGTGTCACGATTAAAAACTTCACCATAAAGTTGTGATCGACCATGTTACCTAGCAGTTGCACGGAAACACTAGTTAAGACTACTGTATAAGCAGTTCAGTCAAGTTTACCTAGACTTGTATATGGAAACTGAATAAATATTTTACGGTTGAATGTCTACTGAGATGTTTTTATGAAATTTACTTTGATAGGAAGAACCGATGAACCAATTCTGCGACAGTAGTATTCTATCTCTGTCAGGCCGTTCCCAATATAACGTCTTTTCTATGATTTGTGTTTCAGGAAAATAAATAACGCCTTTAACTTCTGAAGTATCCTTGCATGAAGGACATGCTAACTTTATTCTTGATTATTGCCTAAATATACATAATTTTCAGTTAGAGGACACGTGGCTTATTTGTCACAGTTTTTTACACGAGTTCCCTTGACCGGTATTTCAGAGTCTTGACACTGGCCCAACCTGCCCGCGCACTTGCGGACAACACAGGAACCACTATTTTTAAAAGAAGGTGGCGCGGGTAGAGTCTTTTCATGGTTTCTTCACAATTATTGAATCAAATAAGTAAAGAGTTACCCTTGTATGGCATTTCTGGTTGTTTCCTAAATATTTCATGTATCACAAGCGTTTGATACTCATGTTAACATAAAACATTCTTAATATCGGTTTAATTGAACTTTTTCTTATTTGTATATATAACTCACAACATTTTATTCATAATTAATGTGAATAAAGACAGATAGAAAATAAATGTGTTGGTAATGCCTATGCAAACGTTGATTAAATTGAGTGCGCAAAAATTCGGTGCGTTGTCCTNGTAATAAATAGTTCTTATGCAAAACGTTGATTAAATTGAGTGCGCAAAAATTCGGTGCGTTGTCCTTTGGTATAAATTTCTAGCTAGACTATGTTAAGCTTAATTAACATGAGGCGGAGGAATATCCCAGAAGTAGAACTTGAGCAGGGTATCAGAAATGTGGGAATAAACAATGAATGAACTATAGCTGTAACTCCAAAACAGGAAGAGAATTGCGAGACACTCCCAGTCCTTCTGAGAGTTCACGTCAAGAGATGCTCTAGTCTGCTGACACTTCTGGTCCTGTCCTTTCTCGGTTTACATCATCTCTCTCTTTGACAAAAATAAAAAACAAAATGAACTCTTATTATACTAATGCCAGTTTCGCTGAAGTTAACGCAAGAAAAACTGTCTTACAAAATTGTCCCTCTACAAACGTATTGCTGAATTACAATCTTATGGGGAAATTTCGTGCTATTTGCTGTGATGAGATATGCTAATGACAGAAATCAAGACACTGTCTCAGAAGAAATAAAATATTTGGCAAAAAAAGTTCCTTCTCTATAAATGACATAAACATCTAGTAAATGTGGGACCAACAGTCATTCACACTCGAGAAAAGAGGAAGTTGATTTAAAACTCGGTTCGACAACTCGTTAACTTCGCGTATGCATAAGGGAAGCAACAGTCAGGTTATATCCCAGAATAACTTGTCACGCGATTTTTTTCACAATGATTAGAATACCGCCCAAACACTAGTGTTACCTTGTTGGTAGGAGGGGCAATGAAGACACATCAGCGTTAAAGAACTGCCAACTGAAGAGCCAAAAAAAAAAAAAAACTGGTATAGGCGTGCGTATGCAAGCAACAGAGGTATGGAACTAATCAGAGTAACGCGATGCGGTCGGCAGCCAGATCGGTTACTGCTGCTACAATGGCAGGTTATCAAGATTAAAGTGAGTTTGAACGTGATGTTATAGTCGGCGCATGAGAGATGGGATATAGCATCTCCGAGGCAGCGATAATATTTGGATGTTCGCGTACGAACTTTCACGAGTGTACCATGAATATCGGGAATCCGGTAAAACATCACATCTTTCACATCGCTGCGGCCGGAAAAATATCGTGAAAGAACGGGACAAACGACGACTGACGAGAATCATTAAACGTGACAGACGTGCAACGCTTTCTTAAATTGGCGCAGATTGGATTTGTGGACTGCCCTGCAGGATTCATGGTGTGAATTGCCTCCTGCATACCTTCAGACATTAGTCGATTCCATGCCACGTCGTCTTGCGGCACTTCTGTGTGCTGGTGGGGGCCCTANGGGGGGGGGGGGGGGGGGTTACACGATATTAGGCAGGTGTACCAGTTTTTTTGGATCTTCAGTGTATTAATGCTCTTCTGCCACGTACTATAAGAGATTATTTTAAGAGATTCAGAAATTATTATAAGGGATTAATAGATTATTAATTTAAAGTTTTAGGTTTAGTTTTAAATAAAGTTTTACGAGATTATTTATTCAAAAGCACTTGTTAATATCCTCACCTACGTTATAAACTAACGGTTACTTCGTATTGAAATGGCACGCGCACCCGCGTCTCGCCCGGGCACTCTACGCCTCGCAAGAGCAGGGATACAACTACTGTAGCTACTCCACGAAGGTTCATAACAGAACATCCATTTTTAGAAGCAAAATAAAATTATATCTCACGTCATGTAGAAAATATAATCATCTAAAGAAAAACTATTTTAAATCAATTCAATTCATTTTTATTTTAACGGTTACGTGCGACAACTTTGTTGTGAATTTCGAACTTGTGACATCAACAATATTAATTTTGTTTATAGCAAAATTGCCATGCGAGACTCGAAAACGTAGAAAACAAAATCTCGCATTCTTCTTTGTTTTGTTTTTATCTCAGGAATTTAGTTGTATTGATTAGGTAACAAAAAAACAAAATATGTGTTAATCTGACAAATGCCCTAAAGCGCTCAAGGAAAAAAAATTCTTCGGCTACTACTATTTTTAAGAATTAGTATCTGCTGGCGTAAATATAAAATTAAAGAATTCTTTGTGAGACTAGTGCCCTGGATGCAGTGTGGGATATCAAAGAGTCAGGGGGAAGTAGATTTATGCTAGCTGTCGATTATGTCAGGCGATTGTCCGCACACGCTGGATGCCGTAAACTTTCTTGGTGACGTGGCTGCAACTTATACTTTAAGGTTTTGTAGACATGGCAGCATTTAACTACATATTGAATATTTTGATTTTATATCCACCAGTACTCTGAATGTCAAAACTCATAAATATGGGGTTTCAAATCTCATCTTGAGCATGACGTGTAGGCTTTTCAAACGGTAAAGTTTTATTTCTAATAAAATCGTCCCACTTAATGATTTTCAAGTGGGAGACTTTAACACGGAATAAGAGTATGTAGCATTTTATTAGTGATTCTTTCTTAGTGACACGGGTCACTTTTTGATCACAGCAGGACAATAAACTTAAAACTACTTCGATACTTAACGTTCATATTTTCTAATACCATATTTTCATAGTTTGAAATTAATAGTTGACGAAGCAGCGACATGGCCTTAAATACATCTGTTTCGTTAAGAAGAGGTTAATAATGAGTCCGTGTTAATCACAACTTCAGATCATGATGTGCATAGAAAATGTTAAAAATGATATTGTACATAACGTAGTCATTAACTGAATAAAGAGCTTTTTACGAATTTTAGTTAATGGTGCTGGATTTAGTTGGAACACAAAACACCGTGGGCAAATAAAGCCATGACTTATTAACACGTAATTTTCGTCGCTATTTTTTCGCTGGGCGGAGCCGTCGCGTGTGTGTCAGGCAATGCAGCTTGCTAAGCAAACAACGTTAAGTTACGTTACACCTAAAACCACAACGGAAACTTTGATCAGAGGTTTCGTATTACGTGGCGGCAACGAAATCGCAGTTGTGAATACATTAACTAGAAAACCGAACTTGATTATTTCAGAACGCTTCCAGTTACAGCTCGGTTGCTTTTGTTGCACCTGTGAGTGAACGCCACAGTCGACGATTCCTCTACATTTCCTGCCCAAATGAGGCAGTGCTTCATCGAGGTGCTCTTTGTCCTGCGAAGTCATTCTCCAATCCAGAGTTTCCCTTTTGCATCCAGGCACTGAGAATGTGGTGGAAATTCGGCAATCATCGGATATGGTCGTGTTCTTGCGCCTGAGAACGCTCATCTCCATCACATTCGCTGCCAAAGCTTCGTGAACCAGCCATCAAGATACACTGCCTATTTAAATTCATTGTGTGACATACAAATTCAAATTTATCAAGGAATTATTAACGTTTTTAAAAGACTTTTAGGTTTTGGTTGCGAATCACTGGCGTTCATGCATAAAAATCTCCAGTGTATCAGTCAAAAATCCTAAGGCCGTATTCCAACTCGTCTGGATTTATCTTTCTTTGTATTATTTCTTTATTTCTTGTTATTTCTTTTCTTCCATTTTCAAGGTGCCTCTGGAACACCACGAAGCTAGGCTTTTAATCGTGCAGTGTTGTTAATTTTTCTGCAACACAACTCAGCCGATACGGAAAACAAGAAATTGAAATTTCCATATTAATAACCCTGGAGATATTAAAATAAAGAGTAGTTATGCATAACAAAGGTTTATAGCATTATTTCGTGTTTAAAACTTCAACATAATATAATTATTAAGATGTAAAATTCTTACTACGCAATGAATATGTAATGAAAAAAATACAATTTAATGAATATTTCAGCGACTTACAATCTGAAACAGTTATTACGGTTGTGATGCATATTTTTATTGCGAAAACCAGATGTACGCGTATTAAAATTTTCAAGTCAACAGAACAAGTATGGTTGTGATTGTTCTGTAACTTGTAACCTTGGAAGCTGACAAAAGTAGCCTAAATTACAAAAATGCATTAACAATTTTGCAGACAAAAATAAATCACCGATAGTAACACATTCTAAGTTATTTCAATTTGTTTGGATGGATTTGGTTAGTGATATTACGCGTCAAATTAAGAGAAGAACCCCGAGCACATCCGTGAGTTGTCGAACTTCACACCAAAATCTCTGTGGCTGAACACAGTGTTTCCCCACCCCCTCCCCTTCCTACTCTTTGATGTCCACAGCCAGACACACAACAGGGCCTAATGGAATAAGTATTTTACAATCCTAAAATTCACTAATTTCAGGTTAGGCTGACAATATTCCGGGTTAGCGCAACAGTTGTGGCGTGGCGTC
This sequence comes from Clitarchus hookeri, assembly GCA_002778355.1. Lineage (NCBI taxonomy): Eukaryota > Metazoa > Arthropoda > Insecta > Phasmatodea > Phasmatidae > Clitarchus > Clitarchus hookeri. The sequence continues at coordinate 342,143 of NQII01002289.1, forward strand.
ATGCATACCAGCTTCCGTTTGGAATGTTTCTCTCTTTCGAGATGAATGTTTGCAGGCTAATTTAATGGGCAAGTCATTTTGTCGACGGGCCTTGCGATGGCACTTAAAAGCTACGCTTGGAAAACCAAGGCTGTAAATCATGATGTGGCAAAAGAAGGAAGATGAACTTTCCCCGCGGCCGTTACAAGAATGAAAACCAACGTGAGGCGGCCGAGAATGTTATCTTGTTAGAGTTGCGGCCGTTCAAAACAAAACGTGATTAAAATACGCGTAGAAAAAAAATGGTAAGGAAATGAAGAGAGAAAAAGAGAGAGTAGAGGCGGTGAAAACCCAGCTGAGCGTGACACTATCTACTTCACACGTGGCTGGTTGGATAATTAGTGCCACGTCTGAGAGGCTGTTGTAGGGAACAGCTCGGGGAGGTGAGGCAACGCTGCCACGCACCTCGTCGGGAGCTGGACGTCCATGCGTGACACGCTATCCACGCAGAGGTGTGCACGCGTGCTGCTGGAATGTACGCTCCTCCTCCAGTGTCTTACGTCACAGCGAATTCCAGTTACTGCACTGTAGTGCTGCGTCTTCCAGATAAACTGCGATCACACTGAGTGAAGTGGCTTTCCATCTTTCAGTCGTGCGCACTTAGCATAATTTTTTTTTCCCGCACTACTTCCAGAGTCTTTGCGGCAGTTTGAGTGCGAGCACGACTGACAGATAAGCGTTAGTTTAGGGCAACGCACATTTCTAGTTTTCAGGGTCTCGAGTGCAGTCAACTGGAAAACGCCATTAGCTGCGTGAGCTTCACGACGCGGTTATTTGAGTTATTATGCATATCAATATATTAGTTCCAAGGCGTGAAACACCTCGAAAACGGTTCGTGTCCGGATCCCTACAAGTGGTTCCTGCAGTGGATAGTTTTCACTGAATACTTTTACTTCCCAGTTAATTCTCACGACAACCGTTGCTCTGTGACCATCAACATGGGGCAATTATATTTACGTGTTCATCCGGTTTTCGTGGCGTGAGTTTATGACACGCTATGTTTCTGTGCGAGGGACCCTGAATTCCAGTCCTGGTTATTGTGCGCGTAGGCGTGTACATAATATACAAATATAAATGGTCACCGTTTTTAGAACCAAGTTAGTGGTATTTAATTTTGCAAAGTTCAGCCAACGGAATGGCGTAAAGACGAGGACAAATAGTTTATTTTAAAAATGTTTGGGTTGGCTTTCATTTTTAGTAGCACAATTAAGTCAGGCGTGACATTTCCTACGCTGAACCACCCACGAAGATATAATTAGGAACGGCGTTGTACACATTTTGGTAATTGAAATGTTTACGATATGTAGGCTACTTGAGAGCCTTCCCCGCACTTATTTACTAAAAACTATCGAAATCACAGACACTCGCACTCACACGATACGAAGGGCATCCGGTCGTGAATAGGGTTCCGCATGCTGCCTATGGCGATTCATAGCTAACGAGGTCACGAGATATTTTTATGTGGCGTTGGCCTGCAACTGATCCAGAGTGGGATACTTGTCTGGTGAACAGACGAGTTGGCTTGAGGTCCACTTCCTTGGCTGGGCATGTTTCAATTCCTCGCACTCACTGGAGTTGAGCATTGTTTTGGAGCCACAGTTAACAACCGCAAGGTATGGATGATCACCGCGTCGATGATGATACGTTGAACTGGGCCCAACTACACGAGGTACTGATGCAAATAGCGCCAAACTGCAGACAAGCCGGCGCGGTGTGTGAAATTTGTTTCGCTCGAGTGAGCACTGACTGTGGGTGAAGCACGCGAGCGGACGTCGAAGCTGTGACGGGAAGCCAGGCTGGAGATTGGCGAATGTGTGGTGTCGCCACCTCTAGGCCGCCATGCAGATGCATCCAGAGTAACGAGATGAAACTGATAAAACTTCCTGGTCTTTCCACTCCAGTGGCGTACTTGCCGAAAGCTGGTGATTAACACCACGAAGAGGTACGAGGTATCTTCACGAAAGCTGAGATCCGCACTGTTTCCGAACTAAATTCCACTTTGACGACGAGGCAAAAATCGGCACAGGAAAATTTCTGTTCTGTACTCAGTTTTCAGAGTTACAAAAGCCAAATTCCACTACTGGCATGAAAAATATTCTCTGGTACGTTACAGTTGTAGTTGATGTAGGGACATTTTAAATATTGCTGAATGCTGTCTTGTTGAGGAAACTACAAATTCTGTACCAGGTATAATGATGCCCTGCTGAGGAAACTATATTAATAGTTGCAAATACCACCAGAGAACAGAGCGTTGCTAAACGCAACAGTGCTGTAACCACATCGGGATGATCTGTTCGTCGCTACTCGACTGTAAGAATATCTTGGCTCTGTTAAAAGTTTTCGAACTATAATAAACGTTTACATTTAACAGTTTTCTGGATGGTAAATATGGTTCACGTTAAAGTACACCGTTTTGAACACAAACGTTAAAAAAAATTCTGCCCGTTGCTATAAATGTGTTCATGTTTCATACGTTACATTTTTCTCTTACGGTTTGATTTCTCACTCTATGTAGTCTTGTTTTTCCAACTCATTTTCGGTCTCATATATTTGAAATGGCCTTGCGATATACTTTTGTATTTTGACTTTTCTTTATGAAAGAAGGTTATTTGTTCTTCAAACTTAAGTCCTTAAGAATGCCGGATATTCTGGCTCCTTATAGAGCTTACTCTCTGACTTCTTTAAACTGGTAATGGTGGCTTGATATTTCAGCACATAAAAGCGAAAAGGTAATAACAAGCTCAGTGACATTGTTCTCGACTCTTTGTTTAAATCGGATAGGATCCTTTGATATAATTACAAAATATAAATTTAGTGGACAACGGAATGATTGTTTTTTCACGTATTAAGGTCGGAATTGGTGCTGTAGTGACATTTTTGTGTTCTCAGAAATTCACAAGGTAACTGATTGATGTATAGATATTAGTTATAATGTTCAAACCAGAGTTAATATTGACATGTTACTTATGAAAGGAGGGTCCCTAAAATCATTCGTCTCTCGCAGTGGACAGTTGGCTCTGTGTACAGTTACTGAACTCCTTACGCCGAGGTTGCCAACAAATTTGTTTGTTTTTTTATTTATTTGCATTTTTCATTTCCTAAGATTTAAATTCGGACACTTCGACTGTCAACTCTTCAGCATGCAATGCTGCCATTTGATCTACAACGTCACTTACCTGGTGCCAGAAAAATGTGAGATCGTAATTTATAAACTAAAATACAAATTGTTTTACAAATAAACCACGTATCTACGTAAAATAATTTNCTCTACGTAAAAAAAAATGTTTAGAACACTGATTTCACACGTCAGCAGAATAAAATAATTAAGACTTAACACAGTTACTAAACAATAATTATGTATTGAAAAACATATATCGTAAATATTTCGGCCCCTTACTCTAGCAAACAAGTATTCCGAGTGTGGTATATGTCCACTTGTTTACGGCACTGGCTTCAGCTGCGTGCGTATTTAACACGTGCCGGTTGGAAGACGACACGAGCTCCNATCTACGTAAAATAATTTTTAGAACGCTGTTTTCACACGTTAGCAGAATAAAATAATTACAACTTAAGACAGTTACTAAACAATAATTCTGTATTGAAAAAAATATATCTTAATATTTCGGCCCCTTACTCTAGCAAACAAGTATTCCGAGTGTGGTACATGTCCACTTGTTTACGGCACTGGCTTCAGCTGCGTGCGTATTTAACACGTGCCGGTTGGAAGACGACACGAGCTCCGCAGTTGGTTCCGAGACCCCGGAAGTGCTGGAAGTAGGGGGAATGCGATGGCATTTCTCGAGTGGAGAATGTGAGGAGGAGAAGAGAGGGCGGGCGCGACCGTGTCCTCCGCGGACTTGGTTCCGCGACGGCCGCACATCCGTGCTCCGGGTGAGTCGGTGACGGCAGGCAGCTTCCTTACGCGCCGACCTTGCCTCGGCCACAGTCGTCGCGCATCGACGTCGAGACGACGCTGCTCGCTGGCGCTGCTCGCAGTTCACTCTCCTCTCCCACAGGCACGCCTACTATAGCATGTTCACGGTTACTTCCAACTTTTTTGAATCCCCACCGAAGTTCTACTTCCAGGATATTCCTCCGCCTCGTGCAAACAAAGCATAATCGAATATTGGAAATAACACCAGAGGGACAACGCACCTCATTCGTGCGTGCTTAAGTGTAATACTATCTTAATAATATTTTGCATAAGAACTTTTTCTCACTAGGCGTTACCAACACACCTATTTCCTCTGTTTTTTTTTCATATGAATTTCAAATGAAATATTATAAAAACTTATAGATAAAATATATGTAAAAGTTCAATTTAACCAAAACTAAATTATTTCTATCTTTACAGAAGTGTAAAACGTTTGTGATAAATGACATATTTAGGAAACAATCAAACACGTCATACTAGGGGTGATTTTTCAAAGGTTTATTCAAAAAGTGTGACAAAACCGCGAATAGACTACACGTGACTGCTGAGCCCCCGTGGCGGTTTAAACTGCAGAAGGAATATGGCGTGCAGTACGCAAGTAAGCTGCGCAGTAGCCATCCATTCTCCGTGTTCCAACGTTCGACTGGTCTTCTTCCAATACCACTGTCAAAAACAACATGGATAAGCTTTGAGGTTAGAGCACTGTTTATACGTACGTGATCTGCGGTGATTGTACACTTCCTCTAACCTAGTTTTAATGGAACTACAGTACTGAATGTTCGGGAACTCAGTGCCCAAACTATAGACATGGTTCCTTTGGACATATAGTAACACAAAAGCCCAGTACACTTATATCCGCAAACGTATATTTAAGTTGCGGCGTACAACGCCTATACAACAAGGCGGTGCTATAATGCGCTGCGTATGTAACTTGTGCATGCATGTTCGCACCGCCTTGTTCTACAGGTGGTGTACACTGCAACTTTGAACAGAATTATTTTATTTGAAAATACGTTTCCAGATATAAGTGTATAAAGCTTTTGCGTTTCTATTAGTCCAAAGAAACAATATCTGGAGTTTGGGCACTGAGTTTCCGAACAGCCTGTATATTCAAGATGGTCGAAGTATTTTATTCACGTAAAAAGTCAGGTCTTTGTGAAGAAACACGTTCGCCATTGTTTACCACGTGACTTTGACATTTGTACTGGAAATGGGCGAGTCAATGCCGAGGAAATGCGCAGAAGACAAAGATCGGTCTAGCTCATTTTCAGTCTATAGTTTCAACGTATCTCCACAATCAACTTCGCGTCTCCGGCTTGCTGGTTACCTAATCAGCTCCTCGCTGCTTCGACTGAGCGCTGTGATCGTGTAGGAGAAGACGCATTTTGTCTACGTCATAGTTGTCTATCTTGTCGCGCCTCTATTCGCTACCTCACGACCACAACTTTCCAAATCCAACAGATGTCCTGGAGGTTTGGTCGGCGCTTCACACCGACGTCTTGAATGCCGGTGAGTGTAAAATGAGATTGAGATGGAGCAGTGGCGGAATGCAAGGCTGGGGTAAATGGGAGTACCCCGATAAAACGTGTCGGCCAACGAACCCGGTTCACCTCGGTAGAAGGCGACTAGTTTCACTACTAGACCACCACGGCCCCCACGTCCGTAAGGTAGATTTAGCGAGGCGCCAGAAATGTATGGCTATTTTTCAAAGGAGATGAAAGAATTTCATGTACGACCACTATATTTTCTGCAGGCCTCAAAAAAGAAAATTTAACACTTGCAAACGCACGTCCCAAGTCAACGGGCGTAGACACTTTGCCGCTGTACGCGTACACTTTAGGAAAAGAAAGTATTCACAAAAATAACAATTACTGTATTCGCAATTGAAAGCAAAGGCCTAAACAATATTTCATGTGATCATGTATATGGTAATAGTAGCTGAAGTCAGAAATATTTCATATAATTAATCTTTAAACGGAAGTTGTAAGCTTCATAGAAATCGGAAAATTGAAAATCTTTGTATTTAAATACAGTAATACATGTAATCCAGCTTTTTGTCCATTTTATAACATTAATAATACTTTTTTTTTATCATATTCTTGCAAAAATTTGAGATGAAAATTGTGATTAAGTATACATATTTTAATGGCAGTTATTAAGTAACAGGATTATGATCATAAAAAGAGAAATTATAATAAAATTATAAAGCATGTATTTATATTCAATAGAACACATATACGATAAACGTATAAAAATTATATTCTGTATCTTAAACAAATACTACCAAAAAACTATTTCACCAATAGATTTTGGAACACGCATTGATAATTATTTATCTAAAGAATATGGATTAATTATGAAAGAGTGTTAACGAATATATTCTTGGTAATATATGAAGAAAATGCAAGTAAGAACAGCTATGATAGTGAAAAAGTCAGTGCAATGACAAAGTTAAATATAAAAATTATTGATTTCATTGTTTATTATCATAAGGGAATTCCTCAGTTATAGTTTTCAATTTTGAAATTCTGAAGATAATGGTAAAGGTACAGTAAACATAGATTTATGCTCTAACATATTTTTTTCTTTCCTGTTTACTAAAGTTGAAATATTTAAACTAGGATTATTATAGATGCTGTAGATAATCCTAGAATTACTTCATCTGAAGGCATTTCAAAGAGCACCATTAGAAAATGTAATTTAACTATCGGTGACGTAAATAAGAAACACCAAGTTAATTAAATTCAGTATGATACACCTAATTAAATTATTTACCATTAAAAATATTTGTCTAGCTTCATGAGGGATAATAATGAATTTTGCTGGAAATTATATACAATTCATTTTATATAAATACTTTAGGTAATGGCAACTTATCGCACGGAAAGCAGATAATACAGTTAATATAGATTAACTGAAAAATTATTATCCACAAACTAGAAATTATGAGGCATAAGAAGTTAACACTGCAAATGCTATCGAAAATTATACCATATGCACTTATTATTGCAGTTCTGAAGATAGGTAGTATTTAAACATAAATATTCAGAGTATGTGAAATATAATATGCAAAATATCTAGGTCTTATTGCTACTACCACTATGAAAATAAAAAACCGCTAAAGCTTAAAAAATGCAACATTGTCTCTTCAAAGACTCGTTTAAAATTCGTACTTATCTCTTAGCAAGGCTGCCAACAAACCAACAAGGTTACTGAAAGGACAAAAAGAGAAGAAAAAGAGTGAGAGAGGAGAGAGAGGGCTGATTGTTATTGCGTCCTTGGTGACTAGAAGTGGAAGGCTAAAATTAAAAACCACTAGGCTGGAGTGAAGAAAGGGGCGTTGTGAATGAAGCGGAGATGACAAAAGACACGCGCCTTGACATTACAACCGCTGGGAAACGGACGAAACGACAGGATCAAGAAACAACACGAAACGAAAATAACTGTAACAAAAATAATCGTTTATTTGCTTCTTCCTTTCACTTCCCATTCCGTATCATGCTATTCGTTCATCGATTTTACACGTTAAATAAAGTTTTGTTTCTTAATTAATTAAGAAGTTTCCTCTCAAACCGAAAGTCATTGTGACCAAGACCAAAGATTCTACTTGCTGTTTTCACTCTCGGTACAGATGATTGCCAGCGTAACAGTTTGAAGCTATAATTCACCCGGTACAGCCAACGTGCAGAAAACATCAAACGACAATTATTTTTCTTAGCATTATTCACAAAAAAATTAATTTCCCACGAAGTTGCAATTCTTTCGTCATTTAGAGTTGGAAACAAGGAGAGCGAACCGTGGTTAAGCGAACTTTACCACGACATGACATTTCGTTCTCCAGCACCAGGTCGTTAGGACAGTAGCACGTTCCTCGCTGCAACCTGGAGGTCACGTCGCCATTAGCCTTGTGTGTACAGCCGTGCGACTTACAAACTTCACTTCAGACTCAAGGCGTGCGCACAGGGTGTGGTCTTTCAGATGCATTTGTTGTTCTCGAGTTCCAGCATGCCAGAGCATGCTGAAATGCGTGAGACATACTACGGAATACGGAAACTTATTTGTCCGTAGCGTCAGGGCTGTCCACAGGTGTGAGGCTGGTCGGCGCTCTTCCAAGCTCCCAGCAGCCTCCTTGGCAACAGTTTCCGCAGGCTGGCTACGGGCAGTGACTCCCCGCGGTGCAGGAAGCCAGCGGTGCATGTTTCTGATTTTAATATTTTTACATGGTTAAGTGCAATCTTGACATGCGAAGTGACTATCAATGCATTTTCAAAGTGCAGTGATTACTATTAAAAATTAAAAAATTGTACATTTCAAACCTAAATTTGGTTTTAATACATTTAGTCAATACACGGAACATTCTTGTTTCCCCTGAATATTTTCCTTTACTGTTTTAACAAAACTAAAGTAACTTTATCAAGTAATAGAAGTTCATTATAATTTAAGTAATGGTGCTTATGTATTGATTCATTTCACTTTTAAATTTATAAAATATAGGCTTTCACAAATGAGTTTTTTCATAAATAATTTAAGAAATGACCGCGAAACGTATTCTTCTTATAATATTCCATTTTAGCATAACTTTTGCGTAACTTGAGAACTTAAAACGTATTTAAAACTTAAGAAAAAATGTCCTGCGGAGATACCCCCAAACCGCGACTTCATAGTGGCCATCTTACTTCGTGGCACGCCCTAGTGATGAAGGCTGCACCCGCCTACGAGTGGGCTCGGGATCACCGTGGACTCGCAGGGTGCAACGGAGACGTGGCAGGTTCTCGCCAGCGGTTCGTCGTACTTGGAGGGGGGCGGGACTGGCTTNCAGCGACATGCCGCCCGGTGAGTATTGCTCAATTGTCGTGGGTCGCCCACAGCCGCAGTCGCACTGCTCGCTGGGTCACACGAACTGCCCCTGGCGCGGGCTGGGCGGCAGTTTAACCTGCGACCCACGACCAGTCCGCCCTGACTTAGCCGTTAAGTAAAAGTGAAGGATTTCCGAGAGGCTTGTGAAATACCAGCGCACTCGCACCGCCACGTTCTGTTTACTGACACTCGAGCTAAGTAAACCTTAGTACGAATGGAATACACGGTGACCAAGAGCTTATGGTCACGTGTTAGTGTGCCTGGCTGGCATTTTGGAAGTCGTAGCTGGCTATACACTGGAAAAAAGGGGGTGGTTTGAGGCTCACCAAGATATTTATAATCCAATGTCAGGCATGTACCGCAGCAGTTTCTGATTTCTCACAAGGGAAATAAATTACTAACTTTACTGAATAACTTGTAAAGATTTGAAAAGCAAAAACTGCGGTTGAAGTAGGTAGGTAGGGCTTAACGTCTCTTCGACAGCGGGCTCATTGAAAACGGAGTAAGTAACTCAGATAAGCAGGAACGGGGAAGGAATCGGCCATGGCATGTAGTAAGGAGCAATCCAAGCATTCGTCTGGAGTGATTTCGGGAAACCATGGAAAACCGAGATTAGGATGGCTGGACCGGGAATCAAACCCAGGTCCTTCCGAATGCGAGTCCAATGTGTTATCACTGCGTCACCTCGCTCGGTCACGTTTAAGTGCGTCTGACTCGCGTTCTGGAGGTCGTGAGTTCAACTCCAGCCAGGTACACTGAAACGGAGGCTGGATGGTTTGAGGTTCCCCAAGAGATATTTCCATACATATGTCAAGCATTTATGGGAGCAGTTTCTAACTACTCATAATACAAAATACGATTCTAATGTGTAAAGGGAAATATATTACTAATTTTACTAAATAACTTGTAAATATTTTTAAAATAAAAATTGCGATTATTTTGTACAAATGTAAAAAAAAATTGATTTCCGGCCATTCCTTGTATCAGTTAGGACATGTCCACCCTGGCTCGATTACTGTCGATTTTTCAGTAATCTTTCATTGTGCGGTCTTTTTGATCAACGTTCGTCCTAAAGACACACCCACCAGACACATGTCGAGCATCCTTTGTCGTCACCAGTTATCCAGAGGAGGTGCCTACTTGCCGTTATCGTGACTCTCTGTATTCCTCTCGTTAGACGCTGTACTCTACGGTCGGTGTTTGGACGTGTTTAATCGCAGATGGTAAGTTATTTCAATTGTCGCCAACAGAGAAGCCTCTAGGATATTGCACTTGAAGTTTGATGGTAACGGCCTGGTTGGATTGTTTTGATCCTTAAATAGACTGCGTCCATTGCCAAACACAAATACAAAAGTAACGGAGATAGGACACCATCGACAAATAACAACCACAGAATATGACTAAAAAGAACTAGTATTGTTTTACTTATGTTTGGCAATGTACGGAGTCAATTTAAAAACTCAACATAAGGCTTCTAGGATATGTTACTATTTGGCAGTGTTCAAGAATGGTAGTGCACATACTTCTGTACGGGCAGATCTTTGCTATCGCACTTTCGTTAATTCGTGAATTAACTGTTCAAATCAACGGCTCGAGATAAATGCATCACTATGGAAAAATATTTGCTCACGAAGTTGGCAACATTGTCTTTATGGGCTTCTAAAAACCTGTGGACTAGAGTCAACGGTATTAAGCGTTAATTTACGTCATGAGAGAAAGGGTATTTGCATTTGCGGAAGCCACGCAGAGTCGGCAGGGCTGGGCAGATCGCCTACATTCCGACGGCCCGGGCGGCCCGCCGAGAAGTTGGGCAATCGTCCACGCCTGATGCCCTGGTGAGTTCTTGCGTCGCTTCCGCGGAGCCGCGTGGTTGCGCATGCGCAGACCCTCTCCGCGCCACACAGAGACGTAACGCGCGTTGTTGCCGCCGCAGATATCTTCCCGAGGAACCCTTACTGCTGTACCCAGTCGTCACCGAGTGAGGTGGCGCGGTGGTTATCAAATGGGTGTTTGACTACACTAAATTCTTCTCTTGGTATAGTGTGGTATGGTATATGGTCTTGACTTAACACTTTTAATTCAGCGAGTCTCCTGTATTCTTGACTGCATGACCATCAGTTTTGTTGGTCTCTGTATTACCATTTACAACCGTCATATTGGTCCCTACACAGTCTTCCACTATAAGCCCGAATCAGTGATATCTATCGGTGAAATCCAGTTGATAAGCTACGACCGACTGGCAAATAAAGCAAATAAACTTTGGGAACAAATTAATTTTGGCAGTAGAATCATCGAAAATCAGTGAAAATCACAAACAAATCAGTTTCAATCAAATGTTCTTTACTCCGTAGAATAATACACAACTCTTCCTGTTAAATTGAGTNATCACAAACAAATCAGTTTCAATCAAATGTTCTTTACTCCGTAGAATAATACACAACTCTTCCTGTTAAATTGAGCAGTTTATATTTTGAGTGTTGCTGACGTGATATCACGTTGCAGAGATCAGTATTAAAACTTTTGACCAAGTAGTATTTGTTCGGCAGAGTCTTCAAAAATGCGGATGTAATGTTACGGCAAATTCNGTATTAAAACTTTTGACCAAGTAGTATTTGTTCGGCAGAGTCTTCAAAAATGCGGATGTAATGTTACGGCAAATTCCATACAGCTCAGTTACATTAAGGTGACGTAATATTAGTCAGCAGCACTCAAAGTGTTAATTGAATGTGAAGCAAAACCCTGATCTGACTTTATCTGGTTTTCATACCATACCACCAATGAGAGACAACTGGAAGCATGCACCAATGTAAGCCATAACGGAAGAAGGATAGGGAAGTGTTAACTTCCAAGGAATGGTATGATCGGTTCCTAACGACGGCCGGATTATATAGAATGAGTGTGTGTGTGATGCTGGTGGTGACCTGACTGTGGAGTGGGATCGCGACGAGGCCCAGGTATGCCCAGCTTGGCGCTACAGCTGCCATGCTCTGGGAAACTCTCCCCTTGCAGTCACTAATGTCTTAGTCGAGTATGAAAAGTCGCGATGTACTTGGCGTTTCAGCTGTGTAGACCTGTGACACTTCCTTTCCAGACCAAACACAGTCGGTTTCCCCACTAGAATCATGATANGCGTTTCAGCTGTGTAGACCTGTGACACTTCCTTTCCAGACCAAACACAGTCGGTTTCCCCACTAGAATCATGATTGTGTGTTGCCGGACCGATAAACTGCAGTGTGTAATGTATCTCCCTCAATACTCTCTGGGCCTTGGATGTGAGGGCAGAAGCTCGGTTACCGAACCTGCCCCAAGAACCTCAGATCCAATGGAGAAGATCATGGGCCGAATTTTGCTAATGGAGATACTGTCGTGCTTAATTGAATGTGGAAGAAAATTTGGCGTGGACGTGAAATTATTGTAATAATAATAGTTTATAGACATAATTATGAGTCTTTCGGAATGGCAGGGCAGGTATAAATTTGTAATGTTCCCGATGTTACCTCAAAAACTTGAGCCGACTTTAAGCTTCGATTTTGTGCATAATAAAATAAGTTAGAAAGTAGTGCACCTGGAATACCCTACATAGGGATCGGCTCCCAGGAGAGGTGGTTGGTGAGGCCAGACTCAGTTCCACCAGGAACATTGGTGAAACACTGGACTCGCATTCAGGTGGATCCGGGTTCGATTCCCGATCCGAACATCATGATTTCTGTTTTCCGTGGTTTTCCGGAATCACTTCGGCTCTCAAGACCTTGATTTTAAGAGCCGCTTGAATCTATCCACCTCCCGGAATAACTCCAGGTGAATGCTGGGATCATTCCTTCATACAGGCTATGGTCGATTTCTTCCCCGTTCATACTTCTCTGGGCAACTCGCTCCGTCTCTAATGACCTCGTTATCGATGAGACGTCAAGCCCTCTACCTGCCCGACTCTGTCGTCGGACACCGTGTTTCTTTTTCGGAAGTCCCCGGCGCAATTTCAGGTCCCGACGGGCAGGAAGTTTTTCGTGCTATTATGATGGCGTGATTAAACTGTGTCTATGCCGACCATGACACTAAATAAAAAATATATATTGCACACACACATACACACAAACACACAACTCAACCAGACAAAAACGAAAAAACCGTTTACAACACCACAAACAGATCATTAGGAAAAGGAGTTTCCTTGTCAGTAGAAAACAAATACGTATAGAATTAAAGCGACAAAAAAGACAGACCCGCGACTTATTATTACAAAACAGGACAGACAACGAAAACAAACCATAACAAAAGACAACACGATGACGAAAACGAAAATACCTTACAAGTGAACAAAACAGTGCAAAAACAATATCAGTGGACACAGATGAACCATAAAAACTGAAAACATACAGAAAAAAGAAAAACCACAATTATACAATTGTATGATTATAAAATCAAGTAATTCAACATTACGAACAACACAGAAACCACAAAAATAACCAGAGAAAATAACAGATGAACCAACATAGAGGATACAGAACGACAAAAAAATGAAAACACAAAACCTTAATTAAAATTCTTCACAAATGATTATTAATTTGTCATTCCGAGTTGGCAAAAAGGTCACCTTAGTGGGACCCTCNGTGTTTCTTTTTCGGAAGTCCCCGGCGCAATTTCAGGTCCCGACGGGCAGGAAGTTTTTCGTGCTATTATGATGGCGTGATTAAACTGTGTCTATGCCGACCATGACACTAAATAAAAAATATATATTGCACACACACATACACACAAACACACAACTCAACCAGACAAAAACGAAAAAACCGTTTACAACACCACAAACAGATAATTAGGAAAAGGAGTTTCCTTGTCAATAGAAAACAAATACGTATAGAATTAAAGCGACAAAAAAGACAGACCCGCGACTTATTATTACAAAACAGGACAGACAACGTAAACAAACCATAACAAAAGACAACACGATGACGAAAACGAAAATACCTTACAAGTGAACAAAGCAGTGCAAAAACAATATCAGTGGACACAGATAAACAATAAAAACTGANTAAACAAACCATAACAAAAGACAACACGATGACGAAAACGAAAATACCTTACAAGTGAACAAAGCAGTGCAAAAACAATATCAGTGGACACAGATAAACAATAAAAACTGAAAACATACACAAAAAAGAAAAACCGCAATTATACACAAGTCAGGAAAAATTATTCCTTGTATGATTATAAAATCAAGTAATTCAAAATTACGAACAACACAGAAACCACAAAAATAACCAGAGAAAATAACAGATGAACCAACATAGAGGATACAGAACGACAAAAAAATGAAAACACAAAACATTAATTAAAATTCTTCACAAATGATTATTAATTTGTCATTCCGAGTTGGCAAAAAGGTCACCTTAGTGGGACCCTCNTTAATTAAAATTCTTCACAAATGATTATTAATTTGTCATTCCGAGTTGGCAAAAAGGTCACCTTAGTGGGACCCTCAGCTCTACCGTTTGCACATAAAGTGTGAATGTGGCATATCAGTGCCTTAAACTAGCTAAACCAGGTGTTTTCATAATCAGTTTTAGCTGCTAGATTTTCTATACAGAAACTTCTGAGTGGCCTTTGGACACGCGCCATACTTTTATCTTTATTAGCGCGCCATAAAATGTAGGGTGGCGAGTCGCCAACGGAAAGACTGCACGCCAGTTGAGCTCCTTGCGCGTAGAGGCGTTAATGCAAGTGAGTGAGTGAGTGAAGGTGGCTCTTAACATCGAGGTCTTGAGAGCCGAGTTGAGGCAAGTGGTGAGTAAACAAGAATCGGCCTTAGGGCTCACGCGTTTCGAGGCCTCCAACGCGCAAAATAGCTGCAGGCAGGCGAAACCCTTACAGCAGTCATTTTTAAAGGCATCGTTCGGGACAACCCATTTTCTCACGCACAAATGGTGGCAACCCCGTTATTGTCAGTGAGTTTTGTAGGCATTGATGATTTCTTCATAACTAATGCATCTTCATGCAAGTAAACGGAATCCAAACAGATAGAGGTTGTTCACGGTGAACTAAGCACTTTTGAAAGCCCTGCTTATGATCTACTTGCATTCACAGAGTGTATTTTTCTGCCTTATGTAAAATAAACACTTCCATGTGCCTCATCACTTTATTCATGCCTCGGTTAAGTGAAAATATGAAATTATTAGAAAAGTACATATTTTACATTTCTGCTAATTCTTACACTTATGTGAATTAAAAAAAACAGAAAGCGAAATAAATAAATTAAGTTGTCACAGATATAAGTTATACATAACACTTTTAATTTGATGTTAAGGCATGGAACTATTTCCCTTCCATCGTTATTGTAACTTTGCTGGGCGCATGCCACTCAGTACGCCCGTTAAAATGTATGTAGATAGGAGCAGTGACTTTCTAAGGTTGATTTCAATAGTGCTCACGTTATCGTGAACAATCTTTAGTGTTCCGTATGCAATAATTTTTTATGTATTGTAGATTAAGATTTTCTCAGCTCCCTTTTAACGGGGCAGCACGCCGTTATTATCTCAAAGTAAAGCTTCTGTTCCTATACGCATTAATATTGTTTTCTGCCTGACTTTCACAAGTCGCTAGCTGATTCGGCAGTAACTATTCCGCCATATAATTGCTAGCAGACTCACAGCGACGGTGGAGACGGAGGAAATCAGCACATCCGCATAGGCAAGCAGTAAAACGCGAAAGCCGTGCCGGGTGCATCGCGTCTTGTAGACGTCCGTGGCTGCGCTGAGGTTGATCATTACTAAAGACAGAGGACGATGATGTGCAGGTGCTATGCAGCTAAAATTTACTTGCGCTGTTTGCACCGTGCATTACATTTACGTATGTTGCGTCCACATGAAGTACTTCGTTACTGCGAGGCATAAATGCGTTCCTCACTGCACGATAACAAAGAGGTTGGATGTTTGCAGTCTGAAACAGTTCCAAATGTGTATGTGTGTGAGTGTGTGTGTTTATATATACATGTAATAAGAACTGGAGACCCCTTAATGAAATGTGTGGAGAGTCAATAGAGATTTTAACAGACAACTTTTTCTACATGGCTAGTAAAGAACACGTGGACCTTCCGAATGCTCGTCAAGTTCTCTAATGTCACAACAATCTCATGACGATAACACACTTGAACGTTGCTGTGACTGTAAATACGTTCATTATGGTCAATCTCGTGCAGTATTAAAAAAAAACTAACACCAAATATTCCAGCACGTTTAAACGGCATCTGGATGCAAATCCGAAGACGTATATCTTAAACCTCTACACTTTTTCTCTCCAGCAGCAGTTCGATAAAGCTAGTAGGTGTGTTAGGATGTAAGCAAAGATTGCTTCAGAGGTCAATTGCGGGAGACGCTAATAATAATTTCGTTACTGTTTGCTTAGAATTGGTAGCTATTTTCCGCTTGTTTTCGAGACACGATTACTCATTCTGCGTGGAGGTGTCCTTGGCAGCTTACACGCCTACAATCACGTCTGCGTCCCTGCCTGTATATGGACCGCACACGAAACTACACTGCACGATCTTCTGTAAACTAACCAGCTGATGTTTCACAATCTCGTAATCACGCATTATGGCAGAAACTAACAAGCACTCATTCAAATATGTTTCTCTCTATCATCTTTCCGTGAGCCACCTGGACACACTAACAAGAGCGTCGTACACCAAAAACAACGCTTGCAAAATACAACAAAAAAAAATTAATTTCTGATGTGCATTTCTATACCTTACGCCAAAAAGCCTAGGGAACCGACATTTTCTGTTTGGTTCGTGCGGCCACGTCGGGACAGGTTTTGGGATTGACTTATGTGCAAGTTGTTTTACTGTGAATTGCGAACAAGTTTCTGCAGGACGAGGATACAGCGAATTTTTGTGACCCGTAGGGTTTAGTACAGAAAACTACCCTTCCAAAACTTTTTTTTTTCCTTTGCAACACACTGCATTGATACGCTGATATGTGTATACATATATGATTTAACAGTGTGCACACTTAGGCTAGAGTCGCTTGGAACTATGGTGTCGTGAAACGATACGGGCTGCGACGGGCGAAGCACCCCTCTTAAACCGAAGCAGCTATCAGTGTAAAATAAGAAGCACGACTTTCCGCTATGATCACTACATGACGACCTATTCAAGCTCCCACTTCAGCTCGAAGGTTGACGGGTGACGGCTTACATGTCAAAGTAAACCTAAATGTACACCTTAAAACGGTAGATTAATTGTTCCCTCACTCTGCATTCAAACTCAGAACTACCCACACCATAAGTAGGAGTCCAACCTACCTACGCCATGGACGTCAGCGGCAGCGATTTTAATTGTGTTAGTGAATGAACATGTACCACAATCAAATAATAAACACATAGCCGTAACCATGATTTTGTGTTCATACACCAGGGTCCTCAATTTTAAATAAATTGGGGAGGAGAGGAAGTGGTGGAGTTAAGAAGGAGAAAATAAGAAGAGGAAAACTAATACTACCGCCTTTGCGCCACTAAGGAATGTAACTATGTTTTGTTCACAATGCAAATTAAATTTGACCAGCATTATTAAAGAATTACGTACGGCAATTGTGCAGAAAACTAAGAGCTGCTTGTAATTTTTTTCAAATTACCACATTTATCACAATTTTAAAAACATACTACAAAATAAATAAAAAAAAGTGGAATGGAGAGATTTGGACGGATCTTAACATCGAGGCTTTCAAAGCTGTCAGGTGAAAATGTAGCGGCACCGGAATGCAAGGGCGGGGGAAGCGTGAGATCCCCGAGAAAACCCGCAGACCAGTGGCATCATCCGACACGATTCCCACTTGCGAAAATCCGGGAGCAGCCCCGCCGGGAATCGAACCCGGTTCGTCTAGGTGGGAGGCAAATAGCGTGACAACTGCACCACCGCGGCCCCCGAGGAAAAAATTTATTTTAGGGTAGAACATGATCTCTTCTCTGTCCCCTATCCCACAACATCCTTGTTTGCGCAAAAAAAAAAAAAATAATGGTTCAGCACCAGTGCACCATGACACGTCAGAATGTTTCCTGACCGACTCTATCTACAAGAAAAGTCTTAACTTCCAAGGCGAAAGTCGGACAAGCACTTCTCAGAACTGCGCTTCATACGTGTAGACAAGGAGGGGGAGGAGAGGGGATAGGTCGCGAGCCTGGAGGCATTGCTGCGACTGAGCAAACATGGCCACGACTAGGGCCTTGTAAGTTACCTCCCATGGAACATAACTAACTACCCTAGGTGACTGATGGGAGCAGGAAAAAGGCGTATGCGCCGAAAAAAACATCGATACAGAGTATGCTAAAAAACATGCAATTTAAGTGGTAAAAATCTTATACAGAATAATTAATAAATGTAGTAATCAGTATTTAAAAAAGATTTTTAAATCTAGATGGCAGAAATGGTCGGAAGGATCACCCTTCACTTGTCTATAACTATCGACACTAATTAAATATTATCAACCGACATTGGGCTACAGTTTTTCAAAATATCAATAGATTGGTGCTGTTGTATTGTCGATATTATCGGTATTGACGACATCATTTGCATTATCAATAGGCTTATCATTGGCATTAACGATACGGTGAACAAATGCGATGTGTATCTTATAAGCGTTACTGATATACAGTGTATATGGAATACCGATATATAATATTCAGTGCAGTTTTTTTTCCCCATTTCGAGTGATTTGCATTCTCGAATATGCAATATCATTGGCACTGGTAGCTTTGATAGTATCGATATTACTTATATCGATAGCTTAATTGTATCGGTATTTTAATTATATCATAGTTTTTTTCCCGTTATCAACATCAAGTAGATGTTATGCTTAAACATCGATTAGAAAATTCGTGATATCGAACAGGCTGGATTACAACGAGAGACACAATATTTTCAAATACCAATAGACTGTAGCTACCACGACCGTAGGAGTGAGTTGCGCAAATGAGAACTCTTCTCAAACCTCCAGTCGTAAAATAATCTGTGTTATGTTGTGCACAATGTTTGAGAATGACGGACGCAAGCTTTCGCTCTTATTCGTAACGTAACATTACATGCAGGGAAACTACAACTCGGTATAACACAAACACGTGCTGAATTGACTTCGCACTATAGTCCACTCACGGTTACTTCAAACTTTTCTGAAGCCCTGCTATAGTTATACTTTCATGCTATTCCTTGCGCCTCGTACAAACAAAGCTTAACCGAGTCTAGCAAATTACACTAAAGGGACAACACACAGCATTAGTGCGCACTTAGTGTAATATTATTTTGCATAAGCACTATTTCTTACCAAGCATTACCAACACACCTATTTCCCCTCTGTTTTTATTATTTATTATAAATTAAGTATAAGAATTTATACATAAATAAGTAGAAAAAATAAATAAAACTTAACGGGAAGTAAAGTACAGTCAGGTTTACAGAAATATGCAACGCATGTGATGCACGGCATATTTAGAAAACAGCCAGACACGACATACTTAGGGTGATTTTTCAAAAGTTTGATTTAAAAAGTTTGAATAAACCGCTAACAGACTGTGTACAACGTTTCTCTTCGTAACATTAAATTAAATATACGGGCACTTGTAACAAAAACACCCGTCATATTGATATATCGACGAAGCCCTAGCCTGCCGACAGCTTGTAAGCAGTTGGTACCTAAAGTTCTGACAACAATCTTAGCAACTCGTGACATCGAACGACATTCGTTCGAAGCTTAGAATACCACACGGTCGTTTGCAAAGGGCAGTTGTTCAGTAGCAACCCACGATAAGGCCCGGAGCAGGAGGAATGTTGTGGAACACAGAGGTGAGTGTGAGCAGGACATTGTAGCGGAGCTAAAGATGAGTTGTTACAGCTATTTTCTGTACCTGCTCCAATCTGCTACAGATACAAACTTGTACCTGATACGAAGTATCTGATACTTTCTGTATCAGATACAGGAATTCCCGAGCTTCCCGAGTGCGTCGCTGCTTCGCCAGTCTATCGAGTAGCGGGCGTGTATCAGATACGCGCTTTATCGAGTACGCGAGTTATCAAGTACGTGTTTTGAGTTGGTGTACCGTGTGTTCTATTTTACAGTGAAATAAAGTATACACAAGAACCAGATCATAATAAAAGACTTAACGTGTGCGAAAATGTTTTAGAGAGGATGATGAACTTGTTATATGTAAATCGTGTGAACGAAAACTTAGTTATAAGTTATCCTTTTTTTTTTAAACTAAATCACTTAACTATGCAGTCTCCAAATCTAAATCAACAAATTGGGTTCCATCTTAACCGCACATTTTAAATACAATTGTAATTTTATTGTATCGGANTCCAAATCTAAATCAACAAATTGGGTTCCATCTTAACCGCACATTTTAAATACAATTGTAATTTTATTGTATCGGAATTAAGTGGAACAGCAGACTCAACATACTGGCGGCGAATGTTAAACTGATACTAGATGTACCTGATACTTCGGCAGTGTACTCCTGTACAGTACTTGATACAAGTGTGTATCAGATAGAAAGTAGCAGTGCGATACTCTGCGAGCCACCTCTAAGCGGAGCTGTCGCCTGATGGGCTGACAGGTAGCCAGGTCACGTGCCGGCTGCAGTCCGCGAGTGTGAACAATCCGACGAGACGTCCTCCGCGCCGGCGGTCCAGCACGAGTGACGACACCGAGGCGAGACCGTGGGAACGACGTGACGGAGCGTGTGCGGCAACAGTCCCACGGGAAGTCGAGACGCACGGCGAGGCCGCCTCGGCGCGAGCTAGCGACCGTGTGCAACTGTCGAGGCAGCCGGGCGAACCTCAGCAGCCGTGGTTACACCATACACTAAAGATGAGGTAGACTGATCTCGCTGGCTGCGCACAACCAAACTCCGTGTCCCAACACTGAACTGCTCACCTGCGATATCGGTTATACTAGGTCCTACGAATCAGTGTAAGCAGTCCGCTCTGTAAAGAAAAATTATGAGAACAGTATCGAAGAACTATTTTGTAGTAATACTTTTTGTATTCTGCGTGAATGAACAGTGACTTGGAACAGTTGTATTCGACCTGAGGGCAAATTAATGTCAACTTCATAAATTTAAATTACTGATGTAATAAAAACTATTTCACTCGCACCACTGGTAAANAGGGCAAATTAATGTCAACTTCATAAATTTAAATTACTGATGTAATAAAAACTATTTCACTCGCACCACTGGTAAAATTTTCAATCATTTATACACAAATGTCACTCTCAAATGCAACAAGGGGGTGATTCTGGTTTCGTAAAGATAAAAGGAGGGAGTAAATGAATTAATGGAAATACCGAGATAATCCACACAGTCATATATGGTTTAACAGTGTGCACACTTAGGCTCGAGTCGCTCGGAATTATGGCGCAAAGGCGGTAGTATTAGTTATCCTCTTCTTATTNTCGCTCGTAACTATGGCGCAAAGGCGGTAGTATTAGTTATCCTCTTCTTATTTTCTCCTTCTTCTCCACCACTTTCTCTCCTCCACAAAGTTGAGTCATTGAGGACCCTGGTGTATGAACACAAAATCATGGTTACGGCTATGTGTTTATTATTTGATTGTGTTACATGCTCATTCACTAACACAATTAACATCGCTGCCGCTGACGTCCGTGGCGTATGTAGGTTGGACTCCTACTTATGGTGTGGGCAGTTCTGAGTTCGAATGCAGAGTGAGGGAACAATTTATCTACAGTTTAAAGGTGTACTTTTAGGTTTATTTTCACATGTAAGCTGTCACCCTTCGAGCTGAAGTAGGAGCTTAATAGGTCGTCATGTAGTGATCATAGCGGAAAGTCATGCTTCTTATTTTACACTGATAACTGCTTCGGTTTAAGAGGGCTGCTTCGCCCGTCGTAGTCCGTGTCATTCCACGACACCTTAGTTCCGAGATAATCCACACAGGCTTTCAAATCATTCAAAACAAGAGGTACAGAAGTCTAAAACGAAATGTATTAAATAATTTCTAAAATGTGTATCCTGCAGGCGAAATGAGGAACAAGTGGCCAGGTAAATTCCAAGGAAACACATTAGAATGCAAGTGCGAAGTTAGGTGAGTGGTGGGTAACCAGGTGTCTGGCTCGTCCAGGTGGAAGACCTTTCAGTCTCCTGCCCGGTGTCGAGACGTTGTGCCCAGCATAACGATGCAGCCACCGCGTCTCGCATGGAGATGACGCAAGGCTCTGATGTGCCTGCCGAAGCATGTCTTCCTGGTCCGCTTCCTCAATCTGGAGTGATGAGCAAGTGCTCGCCAACCAACCGAGATTAGGTTGTTCAAGGCAGGAAATGTTAACAGTCTGTCAACGTCCTACGACAACAGGACTCGGAGTGCGTGTCTCCCAAGCAGGTGGTGGCGCAAGAACCATCCTGAGATGGGGTTATAGAATGTTCGCGGTTAACTTAGCACGTTTGATATCAACCTTTGAAAAATGTTGCTGCCCCTACCTGCAGAGGGACCGCGGTGGCTGAGCGGTTAGACTGCTCGCCTCGTCACTCCCGGATTTTCGCAAGTGGGAATCGTGCCGGACGAAGTCGCTGGTCAGCGGGTTTTCTCGGAGATCTCCTGTTTCCCCCGCCCTTTAATTCGGGCGCTGCTCCATTCTCACCTCATTTCACCCTCATCGTCTCTCAAGATCTCTTTGTTAAGAGCCGTCTTAATCTCTCAACTCAACTCTCGACCCCTACCTGCATATATTTTAACGGGCACACTGACTGACATGCGCCCAGGTGGAGAGAAAGTACTTCCATGTCTTGACGTGGAATTTAATGTGTTAGATAAGCATTTATAATTACTGAAATGAATTATTTTGCTTTCTGTTTTTTAATGCACATAAGTGAAAGCAACTACAAATTTGTAAAATATTTACTTTTCTAATAATTTTACAGTTTCACTTCACTGGCGCTTGAATAATGTGATGTAAGTATACAAAATATGCTCACAAGTATATCTTAAGCAGGGGTCTCAAAAGTTCTTAGTTAATCGCGAGCAGCCTGTAGTAGTAGGGCGTGTCGAATTTTTTTACTTCCTTTTTCAAAAAATGAGGGGGGTCAAAAAGTTGTATTTTGGTTAACGATTCACAAATATATTTACATGAACTGGCAATTACATTGGTTTGCTTGGTAAATAGGTACTTCAATTTCGTGATATTTTCACGTTTCATGTAAAATTCGCAGCAAACTGTCTTCTCTCAAGAAGTGCCTTCTTATAATTATTTCTGTTTGTACTTCTGCTCTAAGGTTAAGGATATACTTATATTATATTATGACATCTGTAAAAATATTTTATGCCACTCGTAAAAGTGTTTAAACTAAAAATATTCATTTGCAGCTGAGTGTCTTTTTATTAATTTTTATTAATATCATACAAATAGTGACATTTTCTTTTTTTTTAGGAACCATGGCTAGTAAAAGGAAGACAAGATTGGAAACTTCCACTCACATGAGTAACTTCATTGGAACTGGTCGAGAAATGCTGCCTTCCGAACTACCAACTCTGCGTGATGTTCTAAGATATGGGCTTCTGCTAAGAGAACGGGGTGTAGAGAATGTCACAAATTACCCAGCAGCCACTCTTGCAAAGGATATTTATCCAAAAGTGCTTGAACAGTGGGAGCGAGCAAACAGTTGTTCTGTGGTGCCAATTGTAAATTCAAGAGTCACAGTCCTGAAGAAGATAGAAGAAAACTGGAAAAAGGCCAAAAACCTATCACTTGGCAGAGGAAAACTGGAAGTGAAAGAGGCTTTCATAGCAACGTTAGACAAGCTCTTTGACATCGTCAATTGCAAGTGTGAGATTAAGCTATGTCCAGAATTTGAGGGTCCATGTCCAGGTGGTGCCGACTGTAAACATGAAGTGCACATCTCCTGCTCTTGTTCTAAGGATATGAAGATCCCTGTCAAATAACTAGTGTTTATTAATAGTCAAAGAGAGAAGGTTGGATCTGTTGGACAGCATAAAATTGGATTACCAGATTTACCTGAACACAGAAGACAAATTAAAAAGCAGAAGAGGCAAGAAGATGAATTAAGAAGAATTTATGAATATAAGCTGAAAAGGAAGGAAGAATTAACATTACAACCAGATGAAGTTCTTTTCTCCGACGAAGATGAAGAGCCAACTGATGTTACAGATGAAGAATCTGAAGATCCTTTGCAGATTCCATGTGATGATTCTGATGTACCTTCTACTTGAAGTACAAGTCAATATAATACATTACAATTGCGCAATGTTGCATTGCAAAGTATTAGGTATGGTGTCGGTCTACGTGCTACAGCTGCCATTACAACAGCTGCATTTTTGGATGCTGGATTAATTACTGAAGGAGACAGGAGACTTGTGGTTGATCACAATAAAGTAAAAAGGGCACAAGAAAAAGTCATGAAAGCACTTGATGAAGAATTTCATGCTCGATGCAGGACAGGCAATATTGAATGTATCTTCTTTGATGGACGCCAAGATTTCACTAAAGTTCTGTTACAGGCAGATAACTCAAGTCATCAGTTTCCAAGTATTGTGAAAGAAGAGCATTACACTGTTTGCCGTGAGCCAGGTGGAAGGTATTTTTGTCATTTTACTCCAGAGAAAGACTTAACGAAAAGGAAACCTGTTGAAGTTATTGCTAACCATCTTGTGGATTTTTTTTAAAGAAAAACCGTATTGATAAAAGTTTGCAGGCTATTGGTGGTGACTCAAAGAATGTTAACACTGGTTGGGAAGGAGGGGTCATGCATTGGGTTGAGGCGAAGCTGAATCGTAAACTCATCTGGTTGGTTTGTGCTCTTCATACTAATGAGCTACCATTGCGGCACTTTATCACCGAGTTGGATGGAAATTTTTTTGTCTAATAACAAGTGCAGGGGTAAGATTGGCAACATGCTTGATGCTACAACAGAACTTGAAATCAATCCCTCATTTGTCAGAATATCCTTTCCAGAGCCTTTGGTTCCATTGAGTGACACTGTTGTCAAAGATCTCTCTTCAGATCAGTCTTATGGTTACAGGATAGCTCAGACCATAAGGACAGGTGTACTTCCAATTGATCTGGCATTACTAGAAATTGGTCCTGTAAGCCACTCTCGTTGGTTAACAACTGCAAATAGGATTTGTCGCATGTGGGTTTCAAAACATGGCTTTAAAGGCAACAACTTGAAGACGTTACAACCGCTTGCAGAGTACGTTGTTGGCGTTTACTATCACTGCTGGTTTACAACTAATTTGGAATTCTCTTGGGTAGAAGGACTTCGCCACATTTTTTACTAATTGAAGCTCCTAAAATATCAGAAGAAGGCAGTAGCAGATATTGTTTTGCCAACGATCCAACGTTCATCGTGGTTCGCATTTAGTGAAATGGTGCTTCAGGCACTTTTATGCTCGGTAGGCCAAGAAGAAAGGAAAGCAGGGGTCCAGAAAATAATTGAATTAAGGAATGAAGATGATGATACACCAGGAGACCTATATTTTCGGCCTCGGAAAACACCTGCAGTAAATCCAAATGCAACTTCCCTTTTGGAACTGATAAGACTGGTCACAAAACGTATATGAACATCCACTTACTTGTAAACTCAAAATATCATAAATAAGAAAGTTTGTTGAAGAGCCAATGCAAATTCCAAAGTGGCCATGTCATGGACAGTCCATAGAAAGGTGTGTGAAACAAGTAACAGAGGCGTCTGGCAAAGTGTATACTAATGAGAAACGAGAAGGATTCATTAGAGGCCAGGAAGCAAGCAGAAGATTGATGTCTAGGAATGAATCGAAGCAAGATTTGATGAATATTGTTGGTTGAAGATTTTTACATTTTTTACGATGTGTTTTGAGTGTTTCACAATAAAGACAAAATATAAATAACATTGTTTGAGCTCATTAAAACCCTTTTTTGAGCAAATTTTGTTGGAGTTAATATAAAGTTATCTCCTTTTTTCGGAAATTTCAATATACATTATAATCAAGCGCAAATTTACCAAGGTAAATCTTTATGAATAAGGAAAAATCTTTTTAATTAGGATATAACACATCAAAAGGCACATTTTTGGACCCCCCCATTCACAAAAATCACGAATTTTTATTTTTGCCCTCCAAATTGACACGCCCTGCTGTAGTAGGGAATCACTGAACGTAAATTCAGACCCGTTGGTAAGTACGTAAGTAACCCGGCTGTCTGCATGGCCGTGGTTGGTGATGTGCCACCCCAACCCCCACAAGATTCGGAGTTCAGCCCTGAGTAAGCCACAAATATAAGATAATATATGGTTGTGGCTACACGCCTAGTCGACAGCCGTTGGCTCAGTCAGGACCGGGGAAGGGAACGATCATGGCTGGTATTATGCAACCATCCTACAATTCGCCTGGAGTGACTTCGGAAAACCGAAATGTGGACAGCCGGGCCGAGAATCGAAATAGTTAAAACTGCTCCAAGTCAGCGAATTTGATTGCAGCTCTGTTGAAACTGCTCCACTTGAATCAGTGCAATTTTACTGATAAATTTGAATGTTGGTATTAAATGATTAAACAGCGATTTCTAGTGACTCTTAGTGAATTGCACTGGGATGTCAGTGAAATCTTGGTTCATTTCACAGATTTGCCAGTAGAAAACAGCGCATTTAATGAATATTCAGTAAAATAATTCTTCTGGTTGAAATTACTGATTTAGAGTGGAAGTGAACGTGTGTGTGAGAGCATGCGGCGGCGGTCGGAGGCACAAAGGAAGCTACG